>SAUE01000355.1:60428-73355 GCA_009724625.1 Deladenus siricidicola | reverse complement strand
ACCATGTTCACGAAGTTATTATAAGCACTCAACACAAAATTAATTAATTCTGTTCGAAAACCAAACCCGATGCAAATACGTATCCGTGTCCTCCGGCATATCATAATTGAAGACGATGTTCACGCGCTCAATGTCCATTCCACGCCCAAACAAGTTGGTGGCGATCAAAATACGCTTCTGGAAGTCCTTGAACTGCTGGTAACGAGCGAGACGGTCCTCTTGCGACATCGCACGATGGATTGCGATGCTCGGAAAGTTTTGCTCGATAAGCAACTGATTCAAAACTTTACATCGGCTGACAGATCGCACAAAAATGACGACCTAAAAATGTAAATACGTTTAGTTAGTTAGTAACGTTTTAGTAGTTAAAGAGTAACACGTATTTTTCTTGTATTCATTTTGCTAATTTAAAAAGTTACCTGGTTAAACTCAAGAGCGTCCAACAAATCCAACAGCTTCTGGTTCTTCTCATTTTCCTTCAGGCGAACGTAATATTGTTGAAGTCCATGGAGTGTGAGCTTTGCCTCGTCGTCCACATAGACTTCCAAAGGCTAAAAAATAAGCTGATTATAGAAAACACTAATTTCAGAATACGCGCAGGAAATTTCAAGATTCTGCACAAGGAGAATGAATCTGAGAGTCTATGGTTTACAATACAAAACGCTGCGTCGAAAATCATTCAAAAACTAAACAGTTCTCAATAAATTTTTAAAAACCACGAATAGAAACTCCTTCAGTCCGTCCGTCACTGGAAATAATGCACTCTGGAAGAGGCCACATTCAGTGCGAGAGAGAACATGACGTGCTCGACGGACAGAGCAGAACACACGCAAGATAACTAAAAAATTTTGGCGGTCAATATAAGTAATTTCCGAATATTATCGCTCAATTTAATTCCTTAAATATTATAGCTAAATAAACAAAATAAAAAATTAATTACCTCACAAGTGCTGCTCTGCGCCGCATAACCACCGTTAATCGCTAACACAAAAAAGTATAGCACGGCGGAAATCTCAGAATGAAGGTGATTCAAATTCCCTGTGACTCTCAAACGCTCTACGAACACATTTGGGGACTTTGACTGACTCATACACACACAGGAAAAGTTGTCATGATAATAGTTCATCGAATTGGAAGTGAAAAAGTGGTGGTTGTGCTCTCCACAGGCTAGCCGTTCGAATTTGAATGATCAGCGACGCGTAATTGAATACAAAGTGGTTGATTAGATGCCTTACTTCCTGCATAAACTTTTTGCAGATCACGCGCAAATCTTTCGGCAACGTAGCGCTGAACATCATCACTTGCTTTTCTTGCGGTGTCATCTTGAAGATTTCTTGAACGTCGCGTCTCATGTCTGCAATAATTCATGTTATTTAAAACTAAAAATTATAAGCTTCGTGGCCAATAATACAATTTTTTAACGACGAATCGACTTTCATTTCGTAAAACAGTTAAATATAAATTCCAATTCAAAAAAGCCAAACAAACATACCGCTATCACCAATCATTTTGTCGCACTCATCCAACACGAAAAACTTCACGTTTTTCAATTTGAGATTACCGGCCCTTCCCAAAGCCAGTAGTCGTCCCGGCGTGCCAACAATCACGTGAGGAGTGTTGCTCTTCAAAACCTCCTCGTCCTTCTTTATGGGCATGCCACCAAAAAATACGCCAACCTAAAAAATTAAAAGTTAAATTTTGTTTTTAGTGACAACTATTTTAAGAATCACCTTAGTTCCAGGCATATATTTGCTAAAACGCTCGTACTCTTTCGAAATCTGAAAAGCCAATTCACGTGTGTGACACATGACTAGAACAGAAACGACGCCGTCCTCCGGCTGCAGCTGCTGAAGAGTAGCCAAAACGAACACGGCCGTCTTGCCCATTCCAGATTTCGCCTGACAGACGATGTCCATGCCAAGAATCGCTTGGGGAATGCACTCATGTTGCACTAAAATATTGAAAAATATGAACATGAAAAGACATTGAACCAGTTTACCCTCCGACGGATGCTCGAAACCACAGTCAATAATGGCGCGAAGAAGCTCAGGACGCAACATGAGATCGCGGAAACCGCTGCTGTGTATACTTGCATAATTTCCCTGAAATTTATTAGATGAATCTATCTTCAGTACCAAATTCGGTAAGACTACAGAATAGAGCCCGTCGAATTTAGCGAAACGGATGGTGTCATTCAAAAAGTCTCGTCGAAAGGATTCAGAAAATATATACATTTGTTTCCCTGAAATAAACCACTGAGAAGTTATGGCACTTTGAACTTACCAAAACCTAAGGGGGGACCAAGGTAGTGGAATTTTTTAAAGTTGGTTTTTCTTCGAATCCACAAAAATCGTTGAAAAACTACAGTAATACATTTTGTAGCATTCGAATCATAATGAATATGAAAAATAACGGTTTAGATTTTTTTTGTTAAACATGCACTACTTTGGTCCCCCTGTGGTTTGCAAAAAAAGATTTCAGAAAAATTTTATAGCACACTTGTCAGACAACCCCAATCCCAAATGTTACACGCGGCGCGAAAAATTTCATCTGAAAAATGTAATGAAAACTGAAGAGGTGCTAAAAAATTCGGAAAACTGAGGAAGTGAAGACCTAAAAAGGCTGATCTGGCAAGAGGGGGAGGGGGTGCAACAATTTTCACATTTTGGGTGAAAAATCTGTTTAAAAAGCAAAAATAGCAAATAACCTTGATTTTCTTTGCTTCGCCATTGGTAGCAGCCTCATTTTTATTTTGCTCATGAGTCTCTTCCTGTTCCTCCTCATAATCGAGAAGCTGTTCGTCGTCCATAATTAATCAGTTGCGTGAAAAGCTGAAATCTGAAAAAAATAGAAAGATTCCAATATACAAACTCCGATTAATGCAATCGAAAAGCGTCTAGATAAGTATTAGTGCTCCAATTAATAAGCGAGTCCACCACCGCGCACGATCTTTTCATTTCAGCAGCAATTTCACAGAAAATTTAAGAAGAAAAAATAACAGCCATTTTTCAATTAATAAATGTGTGTGGTCTTGTGCCGATTGACTACGGTGTTATTTGAATCGCGGAAAATTGCCAAATCAATTTTGCGCCATTTTATGAAAAGAAAATTTAATTCAAAAATCATTTTTTTAATTCGTTAAAAAATTCAGGAGAGTTCCATTTTCAGCGCATGAAAAACCAAGGAATTCTTGTCTTTGGCCCTGGAATTCTCATTTTAGGTGTTGACGTTGTTGTAGAAAAATACCCCTGGAAAATCATTTTTTGGTGCTTTCACAATGAATATTCCCCTTTATAGTCTTTCGCAAAATTTAGACTTACACTGCGAGTTCATAATAAAAGCAATTGCTCATATTTGCTATGTATTTGAGACAATTTTTATGCTGGTAATTGAAAAAATTATAATTCCGGTTCTCAAGAATTGAAACCCTATATTAGATTGCACTTCAATGATCGTTTTCTATGTTTGCTTTTTGGATATTAACACCGAATGTTGGAAAATATATGTGTAAATTATAAATATCAAGATTTTTTATCTTTTTGTCGTTAAATTTATAATAGTATTTTTTATGCGCCATGGAATAAAGTTTTTTTTATTTGTACGAAATGATTTCATGCCTACTTTTGGACACATTTTTGGCACATGGAAAGAGCTGTTTATTGTCAATAAATTTACTTAATTTTCTTATAGATGAATGGCAATAATAGCGAGGAATCGCTTTCCACGTCTTATCAGACGAATGATGACGATTCTGTATTCCGCACACCTTCCATTTCTATGAGTCTTCGAGGACGTAAACGAAAAACAACATACAACGAAGACTCATTTGATTATTCAATTTCAACGGTTTTTTTCATTTTGTGTTACATAATAATCATCTAATAATGATTTTGGACTTTTTGAAAAATGGAATTTCTATAAATTTGATATTTTAGCCAAAACGTGGTAGACCAAAAGGAGGTGCAGCTCGTCCGAAGGCGATCGCGGCTGATAAAAAGAAGCCTGCTGCAGATACTCGTGTGGCTGCCCGTGATGTCGATCCTTCCGGACTGTTTGCGCCATTGAAAGCTGGAAAAGACATATCGGTATGATTTTTTATCACAAATAAATTAAAACGTCATGCAATCTACATATTTAGATTCTCATTGATAATTGGATTAAATTTTACGATAGTGAGCCGGATCACGCCATCGTCCAACTTCTTCAACTTTTTATCTCCTGCTGTGGTTGTTCGGGAGTAATTGATTCTAACATGATTCACACAATAGAGTACAAGTAATGCTTTTAATTCATTCGAAGTGTATTTTTAATTTTTATGTGTTGATATGTTATAGGAATATTATCTCAAAATTAGCAGAAGAGTTTGACGAGGACGCTGGCGATTACCCTTTAGTACTTCTCGGGCCTCAGTGGAAAAAGTTCCGGTCTAACTTCTGCGACTTTATCATGGTAAATCATTATACGAATCTATACAATTTTGAAATAAACGAAGCTTTTGCAAACTGGGTTGATGGAATGATTACGCCATTCTTGAATTATAATACAATGTTTTGGTATATCAATTAAAACAAAAGTTCTGAAAAAAACTTAATATATTTTCAAAAAAATTACATTTTTAAATTTGTAAAAGGTGATAAATTATTTTGGAAATTTCTAATATTTTCAAATATATATTTTGCGAAAAATGGCAGTGAAAAGAATTTTTATTTAATAACAAACGGTGTTCCGACATTTGGGGATTGCGTCATTTGGGGATGCGACACTTGGGGATGCGTCATTTGGGGGCGCGACATTTGTGGATGTTTTTTATTATTAAAAAATTTTCGAATCTTTTAATTCTTGTTTGTGTGTTTTTAAATTGAAGAAATAATGCAAAATTTTATTGAAAACGATGATGAAGATAATAAAATTATTCTGACCAATTATTAATATTATTTCCTAAAAGACGATATTGAAGAGAACGAAGATGTGCAATGATTTGTTCATTGGTTTGGTTCATTAAAAATCGAACTCTAATATGAGATTAAAAATAGCTTCATCATTAGCAATTTTAAATGTAATTTGTAATTATGTGAATTAAATTGTTTAAAAACATTAAAATTTTATTGAAAACGGTAATAATAAAAATAATGCAAAATTTTATTGAAAACGGTGAAGATAATAAAATTATTAGTGTGTTTTTAAATTTATATTTTAGATTAGCAAGATTAGCAAAGTTTGATTAATTTTAATGTTTTTAAACAATTTAATTCACATAATTACAAATTACATTTAAAATTGCTAATGATGAAGCTATTTTTAATCTCATATTAGAGTTAGATTTTTTGAAGAACCCAACCATTGAACAAATCCTTGCACATCTTCGTTCTCTTCAATATCGTCTTTTAGGAAATAATATTAATAATTGGTCAGAATAATTTTATTATCTTCATCATCGTTTTCAATAAAATTTTGCATTATTTCTTCAATTTAAAAACACACAAACAAGAATTAAAAGATTCGAAAATTTTTTAATAATAAAAAATATCCCCAAATGACGCAATCCCCAAATGTTATAATCTCCAAATGCGTATAGCCAATCAAACATTTAGTTTCTTAACGATGACTCTTTAAAAAAATGATTTTCAGCTGTTTGCCGCTAAGTGTAAAAGCGGAGCAATTTTTGAAGTGAGTGTAATGGACAATCTCATTCAACTTCTCACGGGGATGGCCGATAGCCAGCTTCGCGCTTTTCGTCACACGGCGACTTTTGCGGGTATTGCCATTTAAAAAAAATTAAAGGCCGAAAGGTTTACATATATTTTGGTTTAAATATGCCGGCTGTATATCTGATTGAGAAAATTTTCAGCAATGAAATTATCCTCTGCCATTGTTGACATCGTTGTGGAGTTGGTTCAGTTGAGAGACAAATATTCGATTCAAATTGAGACCGAAACCGCAAAGCTTAAAACAGGAACTAATGAGCGTTTGGATGTTCTTTTGAGTAGCAGCGCGAATGTAAGTGATATGATTATTTTGTACATGAATTATTTAAAAGAATAAAGAATTTTCATTTTTTTAACTCAATCGAAGTTTTACTTTATTTTTTTCGAATTTTTATTTTTTATGCGTTTATTATAAGAAATTTGAAGCAACAAAAAAGTTAGAAAAAACTTTTTTTAATTAAAGTTGAAAATGTACATTAAAAACATTAAAATTATGATTTTTTAGCTCAATGAAAATATCAATGAACTTTCTTCTATGCTGCAATATATGTTTAAAAGCGTTTTCGTTCATAGATATCGGTAAGTTATTTTTTGTTTACTGTTAATAGAAGCGGGGCTAGAAATTTTCCATAAGAAAACAATTTAAGATTTTTAAAGCGTCAGGATTTCTTTGAAAATGTTTGAGAATGAATATTTTAGAGACGTTGTACCGGATGTGCGATGCATTTGCATTACTGAATTGGGAAATTGGATGCGCGTTTATCCGGCTTTTTTCCTCGAAGATTCGTACTTGAAATACATAGGATGGAGCTTGTTTGATAAGGTAAATTAAATACATTTGTTTTTTTATAGAAGTAGTCTAATTTTAACGGTTGTTTTTATATTTTTTGTTGCAATTTTTAGTTTGCGGAGGTGCGTTTAAAGTGCATTACGGCTCTTCTGACGTTATACGAAAAAGAGAATCTTATTGGCAGGCTTGAGCTGTTCACAAACAAATTCAAGGAACGACTTGTGAGCATGGTCATGGACGTAGAGACTGAAGTTGCTATAAAAACTTGTCAATTGATGACGCTTATTTATAAGTAAATTTTTAATTTATATAGTAAGCCATAATTATTTTCAATATTTTTCGTGTCGAACTAAATTTTAGCGCTTTTCCGAACCTCCTTGTTGTCAATGACTGCATTCCTATTTACGAAATAGTTTATTGTTCAAACCGTTTGTTGGCGCTCGCTGCCGGCGAATTTCTGAATGCTAAGGTTTTTACAACATCTTCGAATGCAAGTATTAACTCTTCACAAGAACTGACAATGCCTACAAATAGCGGTAATTCGAACGAAGTTCGTCAGCAATTGTTGGATTTGGTTACATTTTACGTGGAGGGTGCTGTACATTCACATGCTGCCTACCTAGTTGACGCACTTATCGATATCACTCCGATGCTAAAGGACTGGCAGACGATGATCGAAATGCTTCTTAATGACGAATGTATGTTATTTTATTATGTTTTAAAGGTATTTTTTTGTTGCCATTTTTTCTATATTGCCATTAATTGAAGAGAAAGAAAATAAATCGGAGATAAAAAAATTCATTTTTGGCTTTGTCCCTTTCTTTTTATGACTTTGGAACATATTTTTGGAACCCCTTTTCTATTACGTCCATTACGTAATTGAAAAAATCCATGCGTTTCAGGTGATCGTTACGATACGGAAATGGTGGATATCATGTGTTGTGCGGTAAAGCAGGCAGCTACTGGTGAGTATCCGCCGGGCCGAAATGTTACCAAGCGTGGTGCGCCTTCTACGAAGGAGGCAAAGGCTATTGCAGATGAAAAGATTAAAATTTCTGAAGCGTTTATGCCGCATTTGCCAAAGCTTTTGGCGCTGGTATGTTGATTTTTTATAAATTTAACAATTTATTAAGCAACGGAGGGGCTTGGTGCAAAATGGCCAAATCTAAAAATGATTTTTTGTATTGTACGATTGTTTTTTACTTTGAAAAATTAATGGAAAATGCCAAAAATTTCAACAAAAAGTCGCGTTAAGTTTGTACAATCTATAATTTTTAACTTTCTGGAAATGTGTATTTTTGCTTCTTTTTTTAAATATTTGTGTGCATTTTTTTGATAATCTGAAATGTTTCTGAAAGTTTTATTATATTTTCATATGAAAACTCATCGAAAGAAGTTCAATGTATGGCAATATATAAGCGTTTAAAAATTTTTATTATTGAGCAAATTCTTTGCACGATTAATTTTTCAAAGTAAAAACCTTTTGATGCCCCGAAAAGGGCAAAAAATTGACATTAAATTTTGTGAGTGGGGGAGGGAAGTGGCAAGGCTCAGAAATTTCAATTTTTCTCGCAAAAAGTTTAATTTTTTTTCTTCTAATCACGCCATTGAGCCTATAAATTTTTATACTTTACAGTTTATCGCGGATCAGTCAAAAATTGTAAATCTTACTACGATTCCTTTATATTTTCATCTTGATATTTATTCGAGTGGAAGACTTGAGACGGTAAGATTATTTTCAATTGTTTATGAATTTTTCTTCTGAATGTTTTTTGGACTTGAATCCGGTTGAGCATGACTTCAACAAATTTTTCATGACTTTATCGTGTCAAAAACCGCGTTTTCATAGATTAACTGCGGAACCAAAAGTTATTTTGAATCCGAATTCAGAGAAACTAGTATTTGAAAGGCTGAAGCCGATGCTCAATTGCGGATTCAAGTGTGTAATGAACGAATTTTTTGACTCTAGTTTTAAAGTCTTATTGTATTCAAAAATAATTAATTTTTTAACTTTGTTTAATTGAAAGGTTTCACTAATTAATGTAATTTGGTTTTTTAGCAATTAAATGAGTTAATTGATGTACTTGATAGAATCGTGGAGCAGCATTGCGACGACGAAATATTGGGAAATGTGGCTAAAATTTTACAATATTTTGAGACAAATTTTGCTGTGAACAAATTTACTGAATCGAAGCGTCTTATTCTTATTCATAGCATCGCGCAGCAATTACGCAAAGGCATGCAACGATTTATAGACGAGGGTGAGAAACTGGATGAGGAGGATGAAGCTGCGCTTCTTGCTAGCTATCGAAAAATGGCTGCATTTAGCTCGTAATATTTTTTGATTTTTAATTGATTTTGTTAATGACATTGAATAAACTAGAAAGTTTTTGGGTGTTTTGGAAAAAAGCCATTGAAAGCTATTAAACTTTCCAATTTTTGGGATAAGCAGTTTGCAGGGAAATTTTGTTGGATCTGCAAAATTCTCATACGAACTTCAGGATTTATTTAATAATCAATTTTAAACTTTTTAAATTTACAACACTTATAGTGCAATTGATACTCAAAATGAAGACTATTGGGATAAGACAATTAGTCTTTTGAACAACAGCAATAGTTTCCAGTCGGCTGACTTGGCTGAAAAAGGTGTTCTGGTGCTATTTCAATGCCTTATGTGGGAAGTCAGGAAGTTGGTTACCGATCATCAACAGGAAGTATTGGATGTATAATTTTTAAACTGATTTTTTTAATTTTTTGAAGTCAGCTGTTTTTTTAGGAGTCCGTTAAAAAGGTTCGAAAACATCGTGATCAATTTTTGCAGCATACTAAAGCAATTTTGAGGGAATGTGCTTCGGGTGTGGAGAACGTAAGTGTTACACATATTTACAATTATTTTTATTTTAATACAGAATTGTTCAGAAAATGAATTTTAGGCATTTTTATGTCTATGCGACTGTTGCATTATGTTTAACATGAAAATAGCTACGGACGGACAACATGAACTTTTCAAAACCTTACCAATAAAATTGGACGCAGAATTTTCCCGTGGAATTACGACTTTTGTTATCGACAATGTTTTCGTTTCAGAAAACGATGAAAGCTGTAAATTTTTTTTAATTTTAATTTTCGATTAAACAATATTGGTGTTTAGTTAAAAATTTGGATCAGCACACACAAATTCAGCTGACATACAAGAGGAGAAACATTCTCGGTCAATACTGCAAACTTATTATCCATGGTGTCTTGCACGTGATCGACGCGTCCAACGTTCTTAGATATTACACGAAGGTGAGTTTTCTTTACAAGTTTTTTTGTGACCAATTTAACGATTGTATTTTTTTTAATTAGTAAAAATTAATATATAAAATTTCAGTTCCACAACGACTATGGCGATATCTTCAAAACGCTGTTGCAAAAGTGTCGTGAGATAGATCGTGTGTCGGCGTCGAAAGCTATTAGCCAGTCTCTTCTCGCATCCTACGAAGAAATTAAGGTTTTGTATTTTCGAAACTATGTTTTGTATTTTTAATTCAAGCAAAAAAAACTTTCAAAATTCAATTCATCATCAGTTCGATAATTAATAAGTCATGAATTGATAGATGAAAGTCCCTCTGTTCTCTTTCCAATAAATTTTTGAAAAGGTACAATTGGGTTCAATTTTTTGTAATATTTGCTCATTCTCTGTTTGTACCTCTTACTATTAAATCGTTTTACAATTAAATGCTAACGATAAACATATGCAGGCGGAGAGTACAAACACCTGCTTGGATCCCGAATCGGACGAGATGGCTGAATTGCATGATTTGGCGAAACGTTTTGCGCTTTCTTTTGGGCCCGACAATGTGCGAAATCGTGAGGCGATTGCAATGATCCACAAGTTTGTTTAAAATTAATAAAAATTATATAAATGTGTAATGAGCAAAGATTGAATAGATTGATCACAGAAAATTTTGGAAAATTCTTATAACATTTTAATTTTCATGATTTTATAGAAAGTTTTCGATTAAATATTTATATTATTTGTTATTAATGTTTTCCTTTTAAGAGATTGTATTGCATACGCTTTGGAATTGGACGAGCAAAAAAGGCTAAGGAAACCCGTCGATAAACCGGCTAACCTTTGTTTCTTGGAGATTGTCATGGAGTTCTCCTCAAAATTAGTTCGTCAGGATAAAGTTGCAGTGTATGTTATAAATTTAAAAGTAAAGGTAGAAAAATTGTTTTGAAACTTCTAATTTTTAGCCTACGATACTTGGAGAAGCATTCCGGAAAGGAGTACAGCGCAATTGCTGAAGACAAATTCTGGCAACCGTATTTGTTGTATCGAAGTTCGTTGTTGAGTACGAAAAATGCATAATTTGTTTATTTACGAAGACATAATCAAGAATTTAAAGTTGAAATGAAATAATTCTTCAGGTCCTCTAAAGCAATTAATTTGGTGTGTTTTTGATCGTTATGAATTACGGAAATTGATTACGATAGTTGGTCTCTTGATTACGTTATTTCTATTGTAATTTATTTATTGTTGTTTGTTGGACATTTTACCGATTTTTTTGTTTCTGCTTATAACCTACTTAACGCTTTTTTTCAAACTCAACATGATGGCAGAACAAATTTTTTCGGGAAAAAGACCTCCAAGTTTGCTTAATTTTAGTGTTCGATAGAGACTATGTAAGACTCGTTATTTCTAACTGTTTGTTTTGTGCATTTTAACTTAACCATCTCATCTTTATCTAAAATGTTCATCTCGATTATATGAATGATTGTGCTTTCTAATTGTAAGATTATCGGTGTTTTGCATTTAGTTTAAATTGGGGGAAATGGAATCTGAAAAAAGGTTAGTGGCGGGCTCAGAATTTTGAATTTTCTAAATTCCAAATTTTTTATGTTTACAAAAAGGGGGGTCAAAAAGTTAATGGTATTTTTTGGAATGCTTTCGACCTTCCGAAAAATTATTTAAAAAATTCGCCATGAGGGAGGAAAGTTGCTAACCCCTTCCGAGTCCACCACTATTTATAGGTGAGAAAAGTTTAATTTTTGGTTCAAATCAATTTGAAAAAAGTGCAAGTTCAAATTAAACTTTTTTTTAAATCCAAATTTATTCTGATTTTATATGATGAAATGCAAAACTCTGAAGATTATAAAAATGTTTATTCAAGTAATAAAATGTACAAAATATTGATTGCAAAAAAATTGAAAATTGTTTAAAAAATTGGCAAAGTTTTCATTTTCCAGCATCCGCTAAAAACAGTAAATGGCCCGTTAAGAATTAAAAGTATAGAATGTGTCGGGTAGGAGAAAACGCGGATTGCACTTGTCCAAAATTGAGGCATTTTTCACCGACATTTCTAAAAAAATTCGCATCTGGTGCTGCTCGAAAAAGAATTCATTTTATTTCACTTTTCCATCTGAATTTCCTCCATGAAATCGATTTAACATTTCAATTATTTTTCACAAAATATTTCGCTGAAATGGATATACGGTATAAATTTAATTTGGAGCGCAGGGATTTGTCGTTTTGGGACGAAACGTCGTCGAAAATGGACTAGTCTTTTTCGAAAATGGACTAGATCGATTCATTAATAGCTTCTAAGCTATTCAGTCATTCCATTCAGTGCAGCCGTACGTATGTTACGGGGACAAACGTTATTATAGCCGTACTACTAATCACCTACAATAGTCGAAAATGAGCTCCAGTTCGCAAAATAAAAACGCTAATGATTCCGATAAGGAGCGTGGCGAGGGGTATGAGCGGGATCGTGATAAATATTTTACCAAGTTTGCTTTTTCAGTTATTTAGGGGGAATTATGAATTAGGGCAAATCATGAATTAGGGTATTTTTTAAATGTTCTTCGTCATTTTGAGTAATTTTTAAAGCAAATAGAAATAAAAAACATTTCAATTTCTTCGAAAATTATACATTTGTAAAATTATACATTTGTATACATATATTTAATGGATTTTCAAACTCTGGCGAGCCAAAAATATCTTTATATATATTCTTTTTTACTTTGAAATATGCAGTAGAAAATTTTGTTTAGAAATCCGGGCGAAGCGAAATCTGATGAGGTGAAGAAAAAGGAGGAGGAAGAGGTTCCCATTCAATTGCCCTCTTCGAAGACGCCCAAAGGAGAGGTCGGCATCGACAGTCTGAACTACTATCACGGGTTCGAATTTCAATGCGTTTTCTAGAATAAAATTAAAAAGAATAGGGAGGGTTACGCTCCTAATCTACCCCGTAATTGCTCGTAATTATTATAAAGTTTGATTGATAATAGCTTTGTGGAAAGTGGATAAAAAATTTAGACCAGTTTAAAGTTTTTGAAAAAGGAAACTGCTTTTATGATTGTTAAACATATACAGGGTTGGGCGAAAGTTGTGACCCATCGTTTTTTAAACATAAAATTTTTATTAATGAACAAAATTCAACA
>SAUE01000355.1:46101-59856 GCA_009724625.1 Deladenus siricidicola | reverse complement strand
GACTGCGACGTCCCCGATTCGAACAATTTTACAACAGCGATACGGTTTGCTTCACGGTTCATGACTAAAAGCACAAAAAAAATTTACCAAAAAAAATCAACGTAGCTTGTACAGAATTTCACGGGCTACAATATACGATAAAAATTACTGCACATGCTGTCAACAATACTATTAAAACTTAAATTAAAAAACGATGGGTCACAACTTTCGCCCAACCCTGTATGCTAAAATGCCAGTGAAGTTAGACAATTTCATATATTTTTTGGAATAGAAGAAAACGGTTTTTTGGTTAACTTTCGAAAAATTGGGAAAGAAAAAGAATTTTTTCGCGAAATATTAGCACTAGCTGGGTTTTTTTATAAATATTGATTAAAATGCTGAAATATTTTAGGCTTGTCCCACGCGAAGACATTAATACTCTGCTGAAGAATGATGGCCAATTTCTTTTGCGTAACACCGAATTGGTCAGTGGCGAGGCGCGTACTGTAAGTATTTTGTTGATAATTATTTAACAATGAAGCATTAAAGTTCTAAATTTTCACATGGTGATTCGAAATCGGGTTTTGCACTAGTTTTGGCTAGTCTCCGGAACTTAACATTTTCTTCCGGAACAAAATATGTATTTTTACTTTTTAGTAAAAAAAATTCGGCTCTGTTTTCCAAAAATGATCAAATCGGGCGTTGGTGTTTTTGATAAAAAAATTATTTTTATTTTTTGCAGATTTGCTTGTCAGTGCGTTGGAATGGCAACATTCACCACTTTCCGCTAATGTCCAGTCAATCCAATTACACATTGGATGGTAAAAAGGAATTTACGACGATTGTCGACATGATTACGCTATATTTTTCCACTGGTGAACCGTTCTCCCGCCACAATATGAAGCTCGTTACTCCCGTGAATAGAGAGGTATTTTTTTGTAGATATCAGTAGTGGCCAAACTGAGTTTGGCAAACTTACAATATGACGCCGCATCTTGTACTTTATTTCTTTGAAATGAATGAGCATATTTTAAATATACTGTTTATAGGAACTCGGCGTTCTTATATTTCTTAGAGATTAACGTCTGTTATTCACGTTACTCACTTCAGCATTTAACGCAATTTATAAATATATAGAGTTTTGCGAAAAAATAATTTAAGGTTTTCCAATTTTTGTTAATTTTTTGAGTTTAATTTTTCGTCTCCCGTTTAATATGCATTGAATTTATTCCGAAGAGTCAGCGAGTAAAAAAATGAAGGTACTTCTTCAGTTTAATTCTAAAAATAATTTCCTCCGAATTTTCGAAATTTTTGTTGACGATGGACTTCCGGCAAAGGAAAAAATAGGCAGATCAGTGAAAAAAAACAAATTAAATTCTTACACAAATTGCCATCAAAACATTACACATAACGCCATAAAAATGAATAAAATTAAAATATGGCTATGATTCCTTTAAAAATTTTTTTCAACAATTTTTTTTGCACAGAATTTTTTTTGGCACTGAAGAAGTGCCAAAATGAAAATATTGATTTTAGGAATGGGAACTACTCCATCCGCAAGTGGTGCTTCTAAAGAAGATTGGCGAGGGCGCTTTTGGTGCCGTCTATGTGGGTACTTTGCGACTTGCGTCGAAGCCCGAACCAATTCCGGTCGCCATAAAGACGGTGAAGTGTTCGGTACTGAGCAAAGTTAAAATTGAAGAAGTGATGTCGGAGGCCCGTTTGATGAGGTGTCTAAGCCATCCGAATGTGGTGCGATGTTACGGTGTGGCCGCCGAGATTGAACCCGTAAAATGTTTGGTTATTTATTGTATTTATAATTTTCAATGATCTTTAGCTTTACATCATCATGGAGTTGGTAAAGGGCGGCGCTTTGAACAACTATCTGAGGGAGCAGGCAATGGCAATTTCTTTGGAGCAGCGTATTCGAATGGTTTTGGACGCAACCCGCGCTGTCGATTATGTCCACTTCAATGGCATAATTCATTGGTCAGATTTTGTCTAGAGCACAAATTTTTATGTAGCTATTTTGGTTTTATCCAACTTGTTTTTAATTTTTTTAATTTAAATTTTTTGGTCATTTTTTTATTTTTTGTTTTTGAATTTATTAGTGCAAGACAGGCAGGAATCATTAAATATGTATTTGTTTAAAGCGATATTATTAAATGATAAGATTAAAATAATGTTAAAGATTTTAATTTAAAATTATTAAAAGTTTAGCGATATCGCATCACGAAATTGCCTTTATGGAAATTTTTTGTTGAAGTTGAGCGATTTCGGTCTTTCGAAAAAAGCGGACATCGTCGAACTGCTGCCGACAGATCGTACACCGTTCCGATGGACGGCTCCTGAGGTAAACTTTTATCACCATTAATTGGAGAGTAAATTTTGTAAAAAATTTTTGCAATTTTGAACATGAAATAATATATTTTAAATTTTTTAAGGCAAATTAACATTTTTACAATTACCATTTCTTGCCTTTTTACAAATTCTGATGTAGTAGTTAAATACTGAAAAGTAGGAATTTAATTTTCTATTCTAGACATTCCACCAGCGCCGACTGACGAAGGCCAACGACATTTGGGCACTGGGTGTGTTATTTTGGGAGATTTTTAGCAATGCAAGCGAGCCCTACACTGGTTGGACGGGTCAGATGGTTCGGGATCAGGTGGTGATGAACCGCTTTCATCTGCAGTTGCCGCCGTGGGCACCGGTGGAGTTGCGTCAGCTCACCGACCAAATGTTTACGTTTGACCCCAGCGCGCGTATTGCCATCGGAGACGTAGCACGCCAGGTGGAGGCGCTCGCTGTCAGGTATCTTTTTTGTTTTCACAAGTAATTTTTAGGATTAATTTAATTTCGTTTTAATTAAGTTAAAAATTACAAAGAATTTGGAAAAACGTGGCGTTCTCGTTTTTCTAGAAGCTTGATTTGTGTGCTCAATGAGTTATTTATTGCTCTTTAATAATATGTTGCAGGCCCGTAGCCAGGGGGGGGCACCCCCCCCCGGAACCGGAAAACTTAGTGTAAAAATGGCAAGGAAAATTTTTTTTTTAATTTTTTACATGGCGCCCCCCCCCCGAAAATTTTTTCTGGCTACGGGTATAATATGTTGTATGTCTTCCAGATATCCGTTTTCGTCTCCATCACCCACGCCACCACCACCACCACCCACACCGTCCGTTGCTAGTAGCAGCAAGCACTCTAGGGACTCTTCGAAGTCGCGGGATCGAAAAAAGAAGAAAAAAGTGAAGAGGAAGACACAGGACGTGGAAGTAGAGGACCTCGAACACCACCCTTCGCCGCATTCGACATCCCACCGCCGCGGAGGTCGTCACTCGTCATCGTCAGAGGACGACAGTGATAAGGGCGCTAAATCGCGTATTGCCGACAAATCACGTATGGCCGAACCGTCGCGTGTAAGCGAGGCTGGGAAAAAGGCAAGAAACTTTATTTTTAGACTCTGAGCATTTTTTCTCCCAAAACGTTAAAAATTTTTTACCGTATAAACTTTTTAGAATTGTTTTTCAATCTAAAAATATGTAGAAATTGTCCAATCCTTGTTCCACAAAAAAAAACTTCAGGCGTCGTTATTATCTTTTGCTCACATTTTGGTATTTCAGAATTTTGCTTTGCTAGATATTCGTCGCTTTATTGGTTTTAGAGCGTCTATAAAAGCATCAAAAAGAGTCATTCGAAGAAAAAGAAACTACAATCGAAGGAGTCTCGTCATTCCAAGGATTCATCGAACAGCGACTCGGATCGTCGAAGCTCGTACGCCAGTGGTAAATCGATGAAGTCGGCGTATCGCGCTGCTGGTGGATCGGCGAGAAAATCAAAGAGTCGTAAAAAGGGTACGAACGAGTCCAGGGAGCAATCGTCGGATCGGGATCCCGGCGAGTCTACAAGGCGCCGCCGTGGTACGAACAGCAGCGGCAGCCGTGACGGTGGCGGACACTCAAAAAAGCATAGCAAATATCAGAAGCACTAAATGGTGCAGTATTTTTTATTTTTTCGTTCCGGCTTTTCTGAAATAAATTCTGGAATTCTTTCCTGGTGTGGATATTTCTGACAGTTGTGGATTATAATTGTCGAAAAAATACCCTTTCCATTCTTCTTCTACTAATAGAAAGCATATAGGTTTGTAACATGCGTAGTGATTATATCTGTAAATATTGTATCAAATGTAATTATAATATTATTAATATGGTATTCTCAATAATATTTCTTGTGATTTTAAAGATTGGCAGAAAAATTGTTGGCAATCCACAGATGATTGGAGAAAATTCATGTGCGATTATTTTGGCAGGGAGGTGCGCAAAAATTCAGAAGAGGTGCTTAAAAAACGTTTTGAATTTTGACTTGGTTGAAAATTTATTCACATAAATTTATTACTCTTTTTTAAAAATTCAAATTTCGATAGAAAATTACATTTTCTATTTTTTTTCTTCTATTTTCGATTTACGGCTTTTTTGGCAAAAATTTACGATTTACGAAATTTCGAAGTTCTGAAAATTTACGGTTTACGAAATTGGAAAATTATTTTCGTAGCACCCCTGGTCCCCCGGTGAGAAAATTTTCGATTTTCAGTGTTTTTTCCTTTCGATTTTCGAAATCATGAGGGTCTTTCGAAAAATTGGCCATTTTTTAAAATTGGCCATTTTACGGGGTTTAGTGAATCCCCGCCCAAGATATGAGGACAATAACCACTAAGCCCCACAGCTCATTTTATAAGAATACAAAATTTTGGTTCATAATAAAAAGAATTACTGCATAACTTTAAATTGTAAATTTATTTTTGAAAAATAGTTTTAAAAAATCTGCAAATATTTTACAAAATTTTCGATTTTCATAAAAAAAATTTAGTATTTTTTTCATAATAAATTACATTAAATTTAAATTGAATTTTTAAAACTATGTAAATATATTTTAATTTAAAAAAAGTATTTAAATAATTTAATTTAAATTAATTTAAAAATATTTAAATGTAATTTAAAAATTATTTAAATTAATGGAAAAGATAAATATAAGTTACAACATCATTACATTGATCGTCAATGGTGCAGTCGGTAAAGCATTTGCTCAAAAGTTCAAACCTTACAGGTTCAATCCCTCCCGCAGCGTAATCGTTAATCACAAGCAAGCCACTGCCCACGAGCAAGCCACTGCCTAGGTAACCTCGAAGGTTGTGCTTCGAGCAACCTTGCACAAATACTGCAATTTCACTAGGCACACAGCAAGCCGATGCCTAGATAACCTCTTGCAGCGTCATCGTTAATCACAAGCAAGCCAACCTCTAGGTTATTTGCTTCGGCAACCTTTCACAAACACATTGCAATCCTGCATAAGTAACCTCTTTAGGTTATGGTTCGGGCAACCGTGCACCTTTCAAAACACCCTTCACAAACACATTACAATCAACCTTGCACACGGTAACACAGTAAGCCACTGCCTAGATTAAAAAATTCAAATGCGTTTTGAATTGGTACAAAAAATGTCGATGTGTCGATATTTGTGGAAAAAGCAAATTTACAAACTCAAAAACGGTCAGGAAAAATAAAAAACAGCAAAAAAAGTAATATAGAACAAAAGATTTACGAAATTTCGAGGTTTTACGAAAATTTACGGTTTGGGCGTAATACGAAAATAAATTTTGAACTTCATGAGTGCCAGTGGCAACCTTTATCAATCACCGAGGTCTAATGTAAATTAAATTTTGAAGCCAAAACTGAAACTGAGAGATTTTGGGCTGGAAACACACCAGGGTTAATCAATGGTGCTGATTCAGCCGGGGGTTGACACGATTAATGTTATCGTCATTCGATTCTCCTCGCCAAGACCTATTGATTGGTATATACATTTTTTTGAAAAATAATTTTTTTCAAAAATTTTTTAGAAATTTTGGTTAGATACTAATTAAAATTCAAATTCAATCATTTCCAATATTAAATTATATTCATTTTTTTTATTTACACTTCCGCCATAGCTGATTTTTTCCCTCCAAAGCGATTTTCCTAATTTTTAAATATATGTTGGATCATCAATATCTTTAATTTCGTCGACCCGATTTTTTTTCCGGACACGTTTTTGAGATATGACCCAAAATGTGACTCCAAAAGTTCAATCTCTTCTTTAAACATCAAAAATCACACCTTTTTTCGAATTGTTGAACGTAACGGGTGTTTTTTTTCCGGAAAGTAGGTTGTCTTTTTTTTTATGCAAGATCCACTGAAATATACCACATTTGTCGAGTGAGAAAAATTTCGCCGAAAATTGTGCCAATTTTAAAAACATGCTTCACCAATCTAGGTACCGTGCAATATATTTCAACAGTATTTTGACCAACAGTTTATTTATTTTCCGCCGCTTCTCGTGCTAAGGTTTTTTTTCTTTTTTAATTTTGAATGTTAAAAAAAACCTGCAAATTAAAAAAATTGTTATATCATTATAGCAGCTATCAGAAGTATATCAGAAAGCAGGGTTACCCGAATTTTGTGCCCCAAACGATTTCGGAAATCGACGCCATACTGACGACACGACTTTACGCTTAGTCTGAATCTAATACCCTCAACACCCACTAAACGATTTGATTTTGAGATTTTTTACTTAATTTGCAGTTTTAAAGGCATTTAAAATAATTTTGACATTTTTCCGCATACGTCGGTTCCCTAAATGTCCACGGCACAAGCGTCGGTGCGCCCACCCACCATTTTTTGATTTCTGCGGAAAATTTTCCTTCTTTTTTTTGTTCTCTTTCGTTCGCATATATGTGGCGAAACCTGTTGCAGATTTCAAATTCGTTTGCGTAAAAGGCCGTCCACACGTATTATTTAATTAATTATGTCCATCATTATTTAGTGTATTGTTTGGTTGCTAAATAAGATCTTGAAATCGTAAGTTTTTGATAATTTTCACCCAAGCCTAACTGCCTCATTTGGTCGGCCCCGAACCACCCTTAGAAATTTTAACTATTTTTATTTTGAATTTATTGGACGATTATGTAAAATATAGCTGAATGAATTTTTATTTAAACAGAACAAGGATATAACAAGAGCGAGAAAAAAATTATAGCTCTAACTTCCCAATACGAATATTATTCAGAAGTGAACAAATACTTTAATAATAATTTTCCAAGAAATTTATTAGGTAGATCAAAAAATTCGGAGAACACTTGCTGATTGAAGGATTTTCTTGAAAAATTGTTCTCAGAGTTTTGTATCTTAGTTGAAATGTAAATGTAAAGTGCTCTCTGAACTTTTTTCACCTACCTTTAAATACGACGATGACTTCAACCTCGTTTATTGTTTCAAATAGTAATCGAGGACAATATCATTTTCAAAAAATGATGAATGTCTTGAGTGCCAATTTCGAATAAAAAAAAAAAAATTTCGAATGAAATTTTCGCTAAAAAATTCCAAAATAATGCAGAATTGATTACAGTAACACGCCAAAACAACATTTTTGATGATTGCTCTTTTTCTTTAAAAGCTGATATTGTTATCAAGGGAAAGAGCTTTTCAAGTACATGCATACAATGGGACAAAAAAGAAAATAGGCATGTACTGAGAAGGCTCACATTTGTTTTATGATCCATTCATTCCGAACCGCTACTCGAGCCGCTGCGACTTTCGCTGTTGCTACTGCTGCTGCGTCCTCCGTTTTTTTCATCGCGGTTTCGACTCTGACTGCGGCTTTTCCTTTGTACGCTACGACTTCTGGATCGACTTTTGCCTCTGTCCTCGCTTTCGCGTTTTGCCGCGCTCGAAACGTCCTTGGTGGTGGTACTGCTGTGACTTCGGCTGCGTGACTTGGCTTTTACGCTACGACTACGACTCTTATCACGATCACCAGTTTTGCTTGTTTCAGCACTTTTCTCTCCACCGTGCTCGACACTGAACTCGTGAAATTAAACGCGACTATTATGTATAGATAATGAATTTTACAAAGGCGGTGGACAATTCAACCAATTTTTTTACGGATGGGGAAGAGCCAAAATTCCAATGGGGAAAATTTTTCCATTAGGCAAATTTCATCCCACACGACGACATCCCAACCGATGACTGCGTACCATATTTTTAAACCGTTCTATTCTTAGTCTATTATTTAATCAATGTCGTTTTTGAATATTGAGTGTTTACCAATGAAGAAATTTTGAACAATTTTTAGTTCTCCGAAATATGTTTAAACCCCTGATTACATTAATCAAAATGTATAAAACGAGTTTAAAAAATGGTACAGCTTCTTCGAATTAATTTTTTGCTCAATTAAATAAAAAAAAGATTTAACACAAATCCAAAAATTACCTCTTTGCAGGGGATGCTTTAGCGGACTGTTCCCCCTTCACCGAATGTTTTTCGGATGCAGCTGAGCTGGAAGAAGAACTAGAGGAAGAACTCGATGATGAGGAACTTGTCGAACTGCTTGAACTCCGCTGGCGTTTCTTATCACGTATTCTGTCTCGAGATATCTAAACAATTTTTCTTTCTAAAAACTCTTAAAAGGAAATTTAAATCCTAATTAGTATTAAAATTTCCTAAACAGCATTAAAAATTGAAAATGTTTGGTTCCCATAAAATACTGTTTTTTGTCAAAATGTTACTTATCGTATAGCCTGATAAAAACTTACAGATCGCGTTCTTCTCGAACTTCGAGTTGGAGGCGGACTTCGATTTCGTCGAGTGAATGAACCTCGTCTGCGAGCCTCTTTCTCCAGTCGACCCTCCTGAAAAGCGCCGGCGCGCCAACTGTCACTGCGCGATCGACTTCTGTTATTCTTGGTGCGTTCTCGTACCGGACTAATTGAAAACTTGTGACTGGGTGAGCGCCCACCTCTATATCTGCCACCAGCACGACTGCCTCCGCGTCTTGGTGCCGGACTGTAGCGACGACGCGATCGATTGGGTGATCGTGAGCGACGATCGCGACGAGGAGGACTACGATGACGCCTCGTGCTACCGCTTCTGCGTCTTGCACTTCGACTGCGCGTTCGTGAACGACGGCTTCGCTCAGTGCGACGGCGTGGAGGGCTATCCGCACGTCGACGTGATCGCGAACGACTTTTTACACGACGGTCGTTTCTCGAGCGTGATCGACTTCTACAAAAAATGATTTTCAGTGTTTTTTAAGTCAAAACGCTTGCTAAAGTATTACATCTTTTAGCAGTTAAGGAAATTTTGAGAACATATTTCTGACAACATTGAAAATCACAGCAACTAACATTCAGAACGTGTTTCATAGCTCATGTATGTATGCGTTCTAAACAATCAGTTTCGTTCCCCTAATTCAACAATATCAAAAATTTAAAATCGTACTTTCGTCGACGATCGCCTCGTGAACGTGAGCGACTGCTCGATCGTCGTCGCGGTGCACTTCGGCGACGCGACGTGGAACGTGAACGCCTATTGCGATTACTTTGTCGAGAAGACGGAGGAGGTGACCCCTTTCGAGCAAGACTTTTTTCTTTTGGGCTTTCACATCGCTCCTTTTTTGCTTTTTTCAACTCCTTTAACTCATCCTCTTGTTCTTCCAACGGAATAGAATCGCTTCGCGGATAAGAAGCGGGTGTAGAAGATGAAGACTCCGACGATTGAGACATGGATCGATCTCTATTCATTACTGCTCTGAAAAAATAACGTATTCAGAATTAAATATACAAAAAATGTAGACAAAAAGGATGAATCCAACAAGGTACAATATTTCATCCGCCAATTCAGCGTACGATAAATAACTTATAGGCATAATCACTTAAGCTATGCTTATAACCTTTAAGTCAATTATTTAGTTGAAAATAACTTACGATTCAGTCACAATAACCGACGCATCTTCGTTGGCAGCAGAGAAATCGGAAACCTTCTGTGAAAGCTCTTTTTCACCGCCAATAGCGCTCAACTCTGGTAACTGCTGTGGAGTCGGGAGTTGGTCATCGTCAACCTCCATTGAATCCCCATTCATCACACCGAGATTTTTCGTTTTTCCATTCCCCAATGCTTTTTCTGCACCATCTTCCTCCAATTCCGTCGATTTGGAAATGTTCGTTTTGGATAGCGATAATTTTTCTGCATTCACCAATACTTTATCCTCAACGACAGTTTTCTCGACAATCTTTTCACGAGAGTCAGATTCCAATACATTTGAAGACTGCTTAAATAGCTCAAATACATTCTTCTTCGAATCCGAATCGGTGGCTCGTACTGAGGAATTCGCTAACATTGTCGACGATTTGGCTAAAAAGCAATATTTCCCAAAATTAAATTCGTAAAATTTTTCAAAAAAACTTTATAAGTGCAAATAAAAATTAAAAAAAATCTGAAATATGAACGCAAAGAAATCTATAAAACAGCAATTAAGAAAATATTAATATCGATTTCCTCAAAAATGTTTTTTATTTGTTTTCGTCTTGACAATTCAGTTGCCAGAAATTAATTGATCGCAGTGCAAACAAAGATTAGAGATTTGAATTTTTAAACCACCAAACAAATTGTTTTTATCATAAAAGGAAGAATTTATCCACGGCCAAACCACTAGGTATGTGTACTGAATAGGGCTGTGCGTAATTACGAGAAATAATTTTCGTAACTCGTAATTCAACTTTGAAGAATTTCTACATAAAGGTTTATGATTTTTTGGTGTTGTATTATACTATATACAAGTGTAAAAATTAAAGAAAAAAGACCTCGGTGCGGAAAATTTGTATCAAAATTATTTGGAATAAATTAAAAAAAACTTGAAGATACGATATTGCGAACGACATTTGAGAACGAACTTTTGCGGACGAAACAATTCTCAATTATAAAAAATTTCATTTAAAAGCGTTAAAAAACAATGTTAGACGCCAAAAACGTTGGTTTTTTGCCTCTGTGATCCTTGGGCGAATCTCATAGTATGCGGAGCTTGAGCCTAAGCCTTAGGCTAGTCTCGTAGTATGCGTAGCTTTGCGCCCTAGACTTAGGCAAGTTTCGGAGCCTTAGGCATAGGTTGATTTAACATTGGTCCCCCTGAGGTTTTCGCCACTTTCCCACACGATTTGAAAACGTTTTTTTAGAATTTTTACCAGAAACGAATGTGAAATTCGTGCATTAATAAATCCAAATTAAATGAAAAATATTTCATTTACATATTAAAAAAATTGGAAATTTTCAAAAATTATTTCGTCCGCAAATGTTGGTGTGCCGAAAACACCTACACCAAAAACGGAAATTTCTCGCAATTTTTTGAAAAACTCGTATGCACATCCCTGCTACTTATATAGTAATATTTAAAATAATTGTAAGTCTTTAAAAAAAGCAAAAAATGTTGAAAAACTCGCATTTTTCGGCATGATCTTCCGATTTGTTTTTTTTGCTGTGATAATGCGACTCCCTTTCTTTTCTTTTCCCACCATCACGACTAGAAGTCGAAGATCTGGAGCGATGTGATCGCTTTGCAGGTGGGGAACGTCGGTGGCGCGACGATTTTTCATCGTCACGTCGAAGTCTACTGCGTTCCGACGATCTTTCACGGCGTCTACCACCATCCCTTCTGTCATGTTCTTTTCTATGTCGATCCCCGTCATCGCGTCGCGATCTAGGGGAAGGAGAGCGACGACTTTCGCGCTTAGTAGTGGAGTGGCTTGTGGTCTCTTTGTTAACAATTTCCTTTTTAAATTCGTCTTCCTCCCCGCGTCGTGATTTGGGAGAAGGGGAACGACGACTTTCGGGTTTAGCGATAGGCTGATCTGTGGTCTCCGTGTTAACAACCTCCTCTTCATCACTTTCCATAAGTTCATCCTCCATTAACGGTATGACAACTTCGTTGCCGTCCTTTTCACCGTTCAGATCGTACTCGAAGCCTGGCGGCTTCTCTTCGTCACCGACGGCGGTTTCTTTCCCTGAGTTATGATCGAGCGAAAGATTATAACGAGTAGAATCGACATTCTTCGGACGATCCAAATCATTATAGGCATCACGTTTCGGTGGAGGTGCCTAAATATGAATATACACAATAATCAAAATTGTAAATAGTTGTAAGTTGCAGAATTAAAATGAGTTTATGAAAAGTCTAGCTCAAAAATGAAACGTCTTTTTCAAAAATAAATGCAAAAGTTGTAAAATGAGAACACCCATAATAAGCATTAAAATTTTCTGTAGTAAACACGCCAATGACAAATCCAAGATTTTTCTAAAGGGGAATAAGCTAGAAATTAAAAATTTTAAAAGCTCTTACGATAACCGAGGCTCAAAGTTAATTGTGCTCTTGAAAAGCACGCACCCGCCCCCTTCTTTGGCATTAAAAATCGTAAAATTTTTCAAAATAAAAATTTCATCTTGAACCCATAAAGCCCGCAACTGAAGCAAACCAAAACATTATATTTGAAAATGAAAGCGTACATCGGGTTTCCTTCGAAATCCAAATGTCTCAAATTCCGTTGACACTTTTGCTTCTTGTTCCTCGCGCTCTTTCTGCTCTTCTTTAACTTTTTTAAGCTCTTGAAGGCTGATCAAGCGTTTCTAAAAAAATCAGCAGGAATTAGCACCCAAAAAATATTATAAGCAAAAACTTCCAGTTAAGAAAAATTATCAAAAAATGCGGTTATGAATAACTCTTCATTAATTGTTCAACAGTTAGTTACATTATTAATGTTGGAGCAACAATTATTCTACTTGCTTCCAATAAAAATTAATTAAATGAATAATCTATTTAGAAAAAAAAACCTCTTCACGCTTCCAGTGAGGCGGTGTAGCGCTGCGGTCACGACCAAACCGCCCGCCCGACTCATCGTCGGCATGAAAGCGAATCGCTCCGCGCCCTTTCACCTTGTGACCGGAGCGAAGCACGCGCACATTCCGCTCACTTCGGCGTTCATTCCGCGGAGGCGTTCGACTTCTGTGGCGGTGACTTTTTTTGCTGCATTCTGAAAATAAATAAGTTCAGAATCAATATTTATTAAATCAATTATTGGGGTTATGAGCCAGACAAAACCTTTCAAAAGAATTTTTTTGTTGCTTTTCTATGATTGAAAAATGTCAGAAAAATTAAAAAATTTCATTTTTTTTGTAAAAAATGCGAAAACATTTTTCATTTTCGAAAAATAAAATTTTCATGAAAAAAGCTTAACGAAAGAGTTCCAAGAATGCAGTTTTCCCCTTAGATTTTTTCCACTTGTCTACTTTATTATAAAAAATTATAACACCAAAACAATTAGTCAAAATCGCAGATTTCGTAAAAAACATATTTATTCAAGTTTTTTAGGCTTTAAGAATGTTCATTGATTGAGTGTAAACTGAGTGCTATTGTAACCCATTCTGCAGTAAAATTTACAAAAATTAATATAATAAAAGCTAAACTTCGAAGACTTCTTGAACGAAAATGCTGCAAAATGAAACAAACCTTTTGTCGACGGTGGCGGTGAGCAACGCCGACGCAGAAATTTGCTCTGACCACCGGCCGGCTCTTCCGGCAAATCCTCCGCTTTTACGGTAGAAAATGCTGCGGGCTCCTCCTTTTCCTTCCGCGACTCGGCCTTTCGTTTCTCCTTCTCGTTCTCACTATCGCTCGCGTCCTCCTTCTCTCGCCTTTTTTTGCGTTCCTTTTTATAAGACTTCTTATCCCTAAACCCATTTAATGACTTACAAAATCTTCAATCACTTTGTAAATTTCCATAAGCTAAAATTTAATGAAATTAAAAAATACACAAGTTTTCTCCAATAAATTTTAAATTAAATTCATGAAAAATTTAAAATAGGATGTATTGTATGAAAATTGGATATACACTCCTGTTCAAAAGTATAAGTAACATTG
>SAUE01000355.1:15002-45625 GCA_009724625.1 Deladenus siricidicola | reverse complement strand
ATTGACCGTTCGACGAGTTTTGCGCGATAGCGGAGTAATTTTTCGTCGTAAAATGATAAAGTTCCCAACTTTACGATCACTCACAAAGCAGCACGACTTGCATTTGTCTCAACAAATTGACTGGACGAAGGTTTTTAACTTCTACGTTAGAAATGCTTATTAAAGGTTGAAATTGATTTAGATCGTCTGGTCTGACGAAAAAAAAGTTTAATCTGGACGGACTGGATCGTTTTTGCGGCTATTGGCACGACCTCCGCAAAGAACCTCGCTACTTCTCCCGAAGGAACTTTGGTGGCGGTACGGTGATGGTTTGGGGTGCATTCGAGGCGTCCGGCACTCTTCCACTGGCATTCATTTCCAGTAAAATGAATAGCGAGGAGTACCAGCAAGTCCTCGACGAACATTTGACAACGTATTGGCAACCCGATTATCTTTTTATGCAGGATAATGCGTCGGTTCATCGCAGCGGGTCGACGACAGAGTACCCTGCGCGCCACGAAATCGCCGTTTTAGCTTAGCCCGCATGATCTCACGACTTGAATCCGATCGAGAATTGTTAGGAGTTAATGGTCCGAGCTGTTTGTCGCAATAATCGACAGTATGCGACTGTAAATGAGTTGAAAATTGCGATTTTAGAATCATGGGGTCGGTTGCCCCTGCAAACCCTCGATAATTTGGCGAGAAGTTTACCTAAACGTCTTATTGAAGTTGTAAAGTGTCAAGGAGGACCCACAAAATATTAATAATATGTTTTGTTATGTTACTTGTTGTTTTCGATTTGTTATAAAGTTAATATTTGAGGTGTACTTATACTTTTGAACAGGTCAACAATAGCAAAAAATCGGTTTTTTCAATGAAAAATTTTTCGTTTTGAAAAATTTCAAAAACCATGGAAGTCCAGTATTTCTGATATAAAAACACGTGTTTTGAAAAAAGTTTCATCCGATTCCGACATTTGAGACAAAAGTTATGCCAATTCTTAAACTGTACTTATACTTTTGAACAGGAGTGTAGTGATATTGTCTAAACTAAATGCTGAACAAAGAAAATTCACGAATTATTTTCTCAATAAACCCGAATCACCCAAAAAATAAAAAAGATGTGTACACAATTTTTCCACCAAAATATTCCATAAAAGGGCCCTCCTCATTGTGCCAGATACGAGCTATCCGCATACAAAATATGTATATCAAAATGTCTTACACTTCCTTCTCCTCCTCATCGCCACTTCCGGCGTGAGAGGCTTTGCGTTTTCGAACGAGTTGGCCGCAATTTGAGATGACGACATCTTTCACAGGTCGTTTCTTGTCATTCACTTTTAGGTTTTCGATTTCAGTTACCAACTTCTTACCATCGACAACCTGGAAAAAGGTAAAAGTTATATAATTTACATACGAAAATAAAAATTTTCATTAAATTAATATTTATTACTGTAGAACATAAACAACCTTTCCAAAGACGACATGAATGTCGTCCAAATGTTTAGCCGCATTTGTGGTGATGAAAAACTGAGAACCATTCGTGTCAGGACCTCTGTTTGCCATACTCAGCATAAATGGTTCGTCATGCTTCATAACAAATTCCTCGTCCTCAAAAGTTCCACCGTAAATCGACTCTCCGCCAGTGCCATTTCCCGCCGAAAAATCCCCACCCTAAAAATTTCCAAAATGAATCTTATTTAATTTGTCTTGACTTACATGAAAAAATTCATATAAACATTGCAAAAATGTCTCCATTACTTATAATGACGATTTACTCATGCATAGACGTAGCCAGGAAGTCAGCGACGCCATGGTACGCATGCCCTGCCCCCATCCATGAAATAGTTTTTTTCAATCATCACTCCAATTTTTTTGGCTACGCCTACGTACTCACGCAATGACAACTTACTTGAATCATAAAACCACGTATAACACGGTGAAAGGTTGAACCCTTATAGTGGAGATTTTTGCCGGTTGTTTTTCCGATGCCAGCCTGTCCGCTGCAAAGCATAGCAAAATTCTCACAAGCCCTGGGAGCGAATTCATCAAACAACTCCATAACAATCCGCCCAGCCATTGCGCCGTCAATAGTCACGTCGAAAAAGCAACGACGACGTTCCTTAGAAGAATCCGCCATCTGCAAACAATCAACGTTCCTAAGTTAAAAAATAACTAATAAATGATGTGGTATCAAAGCAATTTTAACGGAAAAATTATATTATATCTGGGGCGTAAAATCCTAAGAGAAACTAGAAATTTATGACATAACACGTACACAGCATACCGCAAACATTTTTGGGTTACGCAAAAAATAGATTTTAAAAGGAGTGTTAGGCAAGTACGGAAGTAACCGCATTTTAGACAAAATTTGATTTTAACACATCGTGGTTGCAGTTGATCTAAAACAAGCAGCCCACCCTCCCAATTTCGAAACTCTTCAAAATTCGTCCGCGGACGAATCGTGGTGCAATTTTCAAATTTTGTTTAAAAATACATACACAACGCCACATCTCAAAAAATAATTTAAATTTGTTTCTCACAATTAGACGTTTATGGTATGTTTTTTATACGGTAAAGGTCGTAGACCCAAAAGCCAAAGGCACTGAAAATGTATACATTTTCATATGTATGCAAAAACGAGAGAACAAAGGAAAATCATTTTCCGTCTTCCGTATCTATTTACCGCTCGATTATAAATTAATAAAACATTAACTGAAAAGGATAAGAACATATTTGATTGTAAGTCTGAAATCTTGTCAAATGATTGTTTTATTTGCTTTTTTGATTGTTTGATATGATTCTATACATTTAATTTTGATCAATTATATAAATTTGATTAATTTTGAAAGCACGTATAATAGCAAAAAAATTTATTGTCAGAAAAATATGTGGCAAATTAACCACAAATATAGAAATCTTTTGCTGGCTTGGGCCTCAAAGTTCCGCAGCACGCTGAACGCGGAAATGTACATGGTGTTAGATTGCAAACTTCGGATTGACGAGAAAGAAGTTCGGCTCTAAAACGAAATATCAGATGTGTACGAAATATACAGAAATATCAAGTATAAAATTAATGTATCAGGAAGTAACACAATATATGTATCAGGGGTGATTTTTCGGAATTTCGGCAATTTTCTCTTTCGATTTTCGGAATTTCAAATTTATTTTCGTTACACCCCTGATATGTATGCACAATACACGATGTATATACGTACAATGCATGTACATAAATTCGACTGTAAACTCATCAGAGTAATACAGTACTCTTAAATTTTTCCAAACGTTTTCGCCCTTAATTCCGACCAAATACCTATCACATGGGCATCCTTGTTCAAGTGAAGCGCATCGTCTTGTTCTCGTTCTGCTTGCGCAGCCGCCACATTCTGCTTCACATGGAGACCATTCTGTCCATAAATCCCAAATACCGCCTGGCACACAACAATTAGGCCGACGTTGATTTTGTGCGGCGTTTTGCTGCTGAAATTGTTTTTGTTCAAAGCCCGAGTTCGAATTAAACTGCCTCGGTTGTGAATTTATTTGAAAGTCCCCTCCAATATTTTCGACACTATCTTCGAACTGAAATACCCCCGGTTTAGTTTGAATAAGTCGAATGGGCTTTTTCTGTGGTGTCCTCGGGCTTTCATTAGACGGAATCGAGACTGGCGATCGATTTATAATGAATATATTCGGCGGCGTGTTTTCTTGTTGTTGAGGTACAATACCTTGTAATGTTTTTCCATTTAAGGAATTACTTAATGCCAAAGCCGACTGAATTTGAAGAAGCTGTGCCGCTGTTAAAGCACCGCCGCTAGGTGATGCTTGGGAAAATCCATTGCCTCGTTGTTGGCTTTGCAATAATGTGCTTAAGCCTAATAACGTGTTTATATTATGTTCGTTTCTGGATAATATTCCATTTAGCTGAAATTGTTGTCCGTTTTGGTAAGTTTGTTGTTGTTGATTTTGAGCTACCTTAACAGACGAGGATGCCTGATTTCGCGCGCTTGTTTGCCGCAATAGTTGTTGGAAAGCCGCAAGTGAATCGGCTAATTGTGAGCCACTTGGCTGTTGGCTTATTTGAATGGGAGCCGTCGGTATGCTTGGCCGTTGTAGATTAGGTGGGATAATATTGGTGTTCGTTCGTTGTTTGCTTGGATCGCTCGTGTACTCATCCGTAATCGGCGGCACTTCAATATTGTTTATAACATTGGTTCCAAAACCATTTCCATTTGTATTGCCTCCAATATTGTTTCCAATGGTGTTTCCAATTGTATTTGCGACATTGCTAGCAATTGGAATATTTCCAATTGTATTGCTTCCAACATTTCTTCCAAGATTGCTTCCAAAACTGCTTCCGATTGTATTTGCAAGATTGCTAGCAATTGGAATATTTCCAATCGTATTGCTTCCAAGATTGTTTCCCAGGCTGCTTCCAATTGTATTTGCAAAATTGTTAGAAATTGGATTATTTCCAATCACATTACTTCGAAGACCGCCTTCAACAATAGTATTGGGTTCCCTTTTCAACTGTACCGCCAACGGCGTCATTACCGTCGTATTTGTGCCACCATAAATATTATTTTTGAGTTGTCGTAGAATCATATTATTGCTAATGATCGCTTGTGAATTAATACTCTGACCATTTGTGTTGAACCGTTGTCCATCAAATGAATTCCTCTGTGATAAACCATTTCGATCACCACCGTCAATATTTTGAAAATAATTTTGAGGATATGGCAATATGTGTGATTGGCTTTCTCCAGCACTAACACGAAGCTTTCTCGAAATGTCGCTGGAGGGAGATTTGTCTGACTGTTTTTGCGAATTCGTTTCACCCTGTGCTTTAACGGCAGAATTATCTACAGTTGTATTCGTTGAGACATTGTTTTGCTGGCGGGCATTCAATTGCCTTCGGAGATTTTGCACAAATTGCTTAAGTCGCAAATTTGCCAGATTTTGTTGACGTTTCGTTCTCGTTGAGCGCTTTTCTCTGGCTGTCTGTGCACTCCCTTGAATAATTGTGTTTTGAGAAAGTTGGATGCCATTCTCGTCAATAAATTCTCCAGTGTTTTCTTTTAGCGACTCTGTTTTCTCATTTTCTATAAAATTATTCTCATTTTCTTTTTCGGAAGGCCTTTTTTGGTCATACTGAATGGACCCATCATTATTGACCTGGGTCTCTGAAACTATTTCGTAATATTTGCCGAAAGTTGGCGATTCATCGTCTATTGGGTAATATACAGTTGGCTCTTCGCTGTGCACATAATTGCGGCCGCCTCTTTCAATATACTCATTTCCCGCCGCATTTATGATGTTTGCAGCGTCTAGACTGTTAGACGATCGAAGAAATTTGTAGAAATCGTTGGGCTGTGTCAAAACTTCATTCGTACTGATTGGTTGAATTGAGGGAAAGCCGAACATTGAGGAACCAGCAGTATTCATGCTGGAATCAAATTTTTGATTTTGCACACGACTTGCTTGTTCGATGTCCGTTCTCAAATCCTGACTTTGGAGCTGTAATGGCGGAACAGACATAGATGTTTCTGCGTTTGTGGGCGATAAAGCGTCGCTGGGAATGCGGATTTGATCGTTGGCGTTTTCGCCAGTATTCATTTGCCTTCGCAATACAAGAAGTCCGGGAAGAATAGTTGTGGACCGGCCTCTAACCACATCGCGGAAAATGCGACCCTGCCCGGCTAGTGCAAGAAAAACGGGCTGATTTTGCTTCGTCTGCGGCGCCGTTGATCCTTGGGCGGCGGCAAATTCCGTATTCTGAGTTTCCGCTAACGGATTAATGGCGATGTCATCAACAGCACCTCCAAGTGGGATAACCTGAGGCGTTTGTGCTGCGCTGGCCAAAATTTTTGCTTGGTTCTCCTTACGCCATTGTAACTGACCGGGATGAACTCCGATTAGTGTTGAGCGGACTACTTGATCTTGCTGAACAGTGGAAAAAGGTTGTGAGAATGAAGATGGAATATTTAATCCGCGTGGAATGGCTCCTTGTAAATTGGTATTTAATGAATTTGCCGTATTAGGTGGGATAATGTCGCCAAAATTACTTTGATAATTGATAAGGCTATCAGAAGTTTGCCTTTTCTTCCTACGTTTTCCGCTAGTTTTGTTCAGTTGTGGCGGTGTGTTGAAATTATTTTGCTGTGGAAAATTGTCAGATGAATTGTCGAAATTTAGGTGTTCTTCTTGATTCGAGTTGATAGAAGTAAGAACAATATCTCTTTCTTTACTTTCTGATTTCACTTCTGCTCTTTCCGCTGAACTGCTCTCATTGTCTTGTGTTATTTTTGTTGTAAAATTTTCCACGTTATTCTCCAAATACTCCTTAATCTGCGGTTGTTGATTGTCATTAAATAATTCTGAAGCAAAGAACGAATTTGGTTCAGTTTCTTCAGAAGCTTCAGAATTAATATAATTTTCATCAACTTCAAAATTGGCGTCTTGAATTTGGGTATTCATATTTAAGTCGAATTGATTTTCACCGCCTTTCAGGTACTCCTCATCAAATGCGATATCAGTATCAGAATTTTGTGAGTACAATTCGTTCATGCTCTGGTCCATGAAAAGTTTAATATTGGAGGCCGAATCTTCGGGTAGAGTGTATGTGGAAAAAGTTGTCATCATTTTTTCAAAATTATGTGGTTCAAAATCCTCGTGTGCGAAATTTCGAATGTTTGGTTGTTCTTGTGTTTGAAAGACGTTGAGGCCGTTGTAGACACGATTGCCAACAGATTGGGAAGCTGTCTGGGAGATTGGGGGAACGCAAATAGCGGTCATTGAAGATTTTGTTTGACGGTATTCCACACGAAGACCAGGAGCGCAGGTTTGACGAGGAAATTGGCACGGGCGGAGATTGCACGCAATGATTTCATCCGAATTTCCGCTATAATTCACTTTAAAATTTATGACATATTTAATATGTAATATGGTTATAAAATCATATATGTATAAATGCTATAACATACCAAAAGCAAAATAATAAAACTAAGCAAATATAATAAATCACTTAAAATGCTACCTCAGCAATATGTATTTCAGAAACAAAGTCCTACATGCAGGGACAGCCGTGTTGTGTGCTGAGACAAATGCGCTTGCGAGGCTGACGACCGAAACCGCCGCATTCATCGCTACAGCGGGGCGCTGCTAGAATCCATGAGGACCACGTCCCACGAAGGTCGGCACAACAAGGTTCCTGTCGCTCCGATCTTAATTGGTTGAACTGACTTGGTGGAACGTTTTTATTGATTGTTGCAGCATTCTAAAGAAAGGTAACAATAAAATACATATTACATATGTATACATAGATACTACACACATTTAAAAGGTTGTTTTGAATGTAATACATATACTCGCTACTAGTACAGTACCTGCTGACAGGAAACTTCGCTTTCGTAAATGGTAGCCTCAAATCCGGAACAACAAGGTGAGCGCGGCTCTGGGCAGATCTGACGGCTGCAAATTTCGGTCCGCGTTGTAGGGCCGCTAAAATGCTTTTAGTAAAAACACATGCGTACAGTATATGTACATTTTAATTTTTTTTATTTTATGTGACAAGAAATGAATAAAGTAATATGTATTTGTTATAAGTGCAGAACAAGAAAGGATACGCAAAAGAGATCGAGAAAAATACAAGAAAATATTGAACTTTTTATGTTGGGGAAGACAATAACTACTAAGAATATGAGTAAAAAGTAGTTTCAAAACACGAACGAGCAGGGACAGCTATCCTCGGACAAACATCGTCGGCGAATAATTTGACGGTCGCACGCTCCACAACTTTCACGTTGGCATAGTGCCATTGCTGTCCAACTTGACCATATTTCCAAGCAGGGAAGCGTTTCGGAAGCCAATCGCGAATGGGGTTGAAATTGAGGGAGCGTTTTTGGATTTTGCGGTGACTGCGGTGAACGTGGCTGTGTTTGTGGGCGTGGTATTTTAATTTTGGATGCTGCTAGTCGATCTTGAAAGAAATTGATACTGCCTTGTTTATCATAATCACCGATAGCCGAGTTCACATTTTGTGGAATTGTTTTGCGCCGTTTTTGTTGTTTTTGTTTACGCTTTGGCAGCCGTAAAGACGACAAGAAACTAAATTCGGAAAATCCAGAACGAAATTCATCACTATCATCATTTCCGTCATCATTTTCATTTTCATAAACCAATTTTTTTGCTGATGATGAAGATTCTCCAATGTCATATTCCTCATCGATCTCATCTTCCTCTTCGGTTTTAAATTCAGAATTGTCAGGAGGCTGGTATTGGATTAATGGCTTGAATCGAGCATTCTCAACGGAATTTTCATTTTTGATATTGTCATTAATTTCATCCTCAGTCTTATAGTCTTGATTTTGCTCGTTTTTAGTGAATTCATTGACGTTTTTATTGTCAATTATGGAATTTTGAATGTCAAGCAATTTGGAGTTTGACTCATCATTAATTATTTCTTGAGATGTTAGCAAAATTTCCGCGTTTAACGGCACATAAAAGTGTGAAATCGATAAATATATTACTGAAAATATGCAAAATTTCAGCTCAGACATTATTGACAAACCATTGACTATATTTTGCAATTAATAAATTGTCAACAAATTAGAAGCCAAACAATAGCTTTTGTCTATATTAAACTATTTTCATCGATTTTTCATCTAAAGGAATGAATCCTATATGTGTATTTAGAGATAAAACTTGAGGTGAAACTGACAGCTTTTTGATTTTATATAAACCAAAACTATTGTTTCCTAATTTTTTAACTTGTAAATGTGTTAAACATGATTTTTTTCTTATAAAGTGAAATCTGCAGAACTCATTTGTATCACATGTAAATTAATATTAAATATTATTATTTACTAAAAATTTGAAGTTATTTGAATTGATTTTGCAATGATGGAGACTTCAAGAGAAAAAGGTGATTCGCGCTGGCTTGGAATTATTCGAAATTGGAGTTGATCTCAGGTTTCTCAAAGACTCCGCTTTATTTTCGCTGAAAGACATCGTCGAAATGCGAAAGCACTTTGTGAGGCGAAATTCGGAAAGTCGTCACTACAAAACAGCTAACAAGGTTTTATTAAGTTTCGATAGTGTACAGATACTCAAGGTAGCAAAAGATGAGTTGATGCCATTTAAATTTGACATGTCAGGCACAGCTAAAAAAGCCTAAAAACTTGTTTTTATGATTGTTTACTTCAAATAATTATTATAATGTTCAACTGTTAAATGCCATTCGATGCGCAGTTGAGAGTATTGTATTCATTTTTTCTATCTCAAAATTTTTGGGCAGCACATTTTGCCAAAAAATTGATATTCGAATTTTGCAACTTTGACTGTTTTAATTGAAAAGAGACATTGGCGGGACCTCGTATTCTCATTGGCTTCTGGAAGTTTCAAAATCAACTCGTGCTTTCTCTACTTTTTTACATTTTTGGCTCCCATGAAGGAAATTTTCCATCAAGGAAATCAAGGAAATTTTTGACAAAACAGCTTATAACTGAATCTGCACCTAAATTTATCCTCTAAATACAAATTTTAAAACGGATTTTATTTTGAACTGTTGTGGGTATAAAGTATACACATATTAACGATCAAATATCAAGTCAGTACCAATGATTATGTACATATAATACAACATTTTTCATTTTTAGGTTGGGGCAAAAGAACGTGCAGTCGTATTTATTTGTTTTTTCTATAATGTTAGTAAAATTTATGGTTTTGAAGCTCGTTCTGTGGCGCATCTAACCATATCTTATTCTCAAAATTGTTTAGTTTTTAATGGTTAAAAATGTTTGGAAAATAATTGACCAAAAATCACCTTGGCGCCAGAACTGCGGACCTCTACGCATCACACTTAAGTAAACCGGACGCTACGTCGACAAAGTGTGTATACAACGATTAAAAAATTTCTCCATGCTAACGCCAGACCACACGCCACAAAAATCACCCAACAAAAAATCGAAGAATTGGACTGGGAAGTTCTGCCTGATCCGCCATATAGCCCAGACCTTGCTCCATCATATTACTTTTTGTTCCGGTCCATGCCGCACTTCTTGGCTGAAAAAAATTCAAATACATCGAAAAAGTCAGAATTTGGTGTCCGCCTATTTCGTGTCCCAGCGCAGCCAGTTCTTCGAGGAGGGCATTCGTCCTTGGCATGAATATCTTTTGGGTTGAGCTATCGTATTGTTGATTTTATAATAAATTTTGTTTTTCTTGAAAATTGCACGTTCTTTTGCCCCAACCTAATAATACAACATTTTTGATTTTTCGAAAAGTATGCCATCTTTCATTTCATTTTTTCTAATACATCAACAAAAATATCATTTCTGCCGAAAATGGTTTTTGCATTTTGAATTAAAAATCAGTTTTTATGTTTTTGATTCATTTTTTTATTTTGCGAAACTTTCGTAAACAATTTTTTCTTCCGAATGCGAAAGATATAATTTTCTTGTGTTTCATCGATTTTTCATTTTTCCATTTCCAAAATCCAATAATATGAATTGGTCAATTGTTGTAATGCATTTTTGTAAAAATAATGCATTTTTGTAAAATGTATTTTGAAATAAACACAGCAAAACCCAAAATTTATTTAAAATTATTCCTCTCTGGGAGATGAAACTTACGTATTTGTTAGGTAAAGAGTTGAAAGAACTTTGTTTAGATTGTATCATTGAAAAATTGAATTTCTCACGGTGTTACCAAAAATAATTCAACCTTACTGTTAGCTAAAGTTGAATTTTCACTTTCCCGCGTTTTTTCGGAATTTCTAAATACGTCAACGCTAAACTAAAAATGTTGTCGATCTGTATAATCGAAAAGAAAACTCAAATATTGAACAGCGCAACGCTGCCTGCGATAGAACAAAGCGCGAGAAAGTGGAAAAATTTAATTTTAGTTAAGTAAAATTAACTTTCAGAACACTGACTTCCCAACTTTGTTTCGCTCTGTCCATGGAAATGCAATATTATAGGGAATTGCTTGCTTTAGAATTCCAAATGTAATTTTTACAAAAAAATATTTATTTATTTATTATGTTGCAATGAAATTTTATGCAGTTTCTTCTAGAAGCCCGAAAAAATGATGTTCATAAAATATTTATAAAATTATGTACTTTTTTATGAATTTGCAATTGTTTAGTGTCTTTCTAATATTTTTTGTCACGTGGATTATTCCACTCGTCATGCGCGTGCAAACCAAACATATATCGCACATTTCTCTATATACCAAAGTTTAAAAGTTATGCATATTATTATTAATATATTTGTCTTCTTGGACTAAAATTTACGAAATTTAGAGGTTAGGAAGATTGAAGATTTTCATAGTTAAAAATTTCTTTTTTAAAAACCCCCTTACGTGCATATGTATATGTGTGTGAATACAATTGAACTACAGAATGCTTTTCAAAATTTTCGACATATTCCAAGTTAAAAATTATGCTGAAAATTTTACACGAAAATTTTCATTTTTTGATTTGTTAAAAATTAATAGACGATTTGTGAAATACAATTTAATTTCTTGGTTATCAATTGATTTTTATTTTAAAAAGAAAACAAAAAAATTCAATCAAACAATCAATTTCATCAAATTTTATCAAAATTAATAAGAAAAAGCGTACATAATTAATACAAAAGTGCTGAATGAATGTATAAAAACAACGAAAAATAACCGTTGAGGTAACTCCGATACCGTACTTGTAAATTGTGTTCAACGAGAAATGATACCTACAGTAATTGCCAATTTGGAAATGACATTTTCCTAGAGTTAGCAACTGCTGAGAATAAAATGGAATTTATTTTCAGTGAAAGGGCGCTAGTTTAAATACCCGATCATATCTTTTAATCAGTGTTTCCACGAAAAATTCGTTGTGAAACACTTCACTTTATGTAATAATGTGAATTGGCAAAGTGAAAACTTTCAGTTTTCATTTCTTTAAAGGGAAGTAAAACCCATTGATTGGAAAAAGTTCATGAAAAAAGTTCATGGCATGAACTCGGTTCAAGAAAAAAAAGTTCTTGGCGAAGACAACTTTTTTCAGTTCCGAAAAAAAAGTTCTTGGTGATCGGAATTTTTTTCAATACCACAAAAAAAAGTTTCTGGCGAACGGAACTTTTTCCATTTTTCCAAAAAAAATATTTTTTTCATGAAAAAAAAAATTGCGCGCCTGGTCAGAACAATAGGTAAAGTGTGGAAAAGATCAAAAAACGCATCCTTTTATATGCGCATAAGCCACGCCCACTCCACTTCGATTTGGAAATGCTCGCATAAAAGGATGCGTTTTTTGATCTTCTTATTGTTCTTTTCCTATTGTTCTGACCAGGCGCGGGTCCTAATTTTTTCATGAAAAAAATATTTTTTTTTGGAAAAATGGAAAAAGTTCTTGGCGATCGAGAACTTTTTTTCGAAACATGAAAAAAGTTCGTGTTGTCGAGAACTGGAAAAAAAGAAATGAAAAAAGTTCGCGTGGCGAGGAACTTTTTTGGTTCATGAAAAAAGTTCTTTTCCGAGAAAAAAGTTCAGTTCATGAACTTTTTCCGATCACTGGTAAAATCTAATTCGCTTTGAAATGGAGTGAAAGGTCTAAAGTTTTTTTAATTTTAGGCAGAATTTGGGCTTCATTTTACTTGAAACTTCTTTTCGGGTCTGTATTTTTCGTGATATTCAAACTTAACATTGAGAAATGGAAAGTCAAATTTTTCATTTTGCCAATTCTCTTTTCTAAAGAAAGTGAAGTAAACTTCAATTATGATTTTAAAGTGAATGTTTTGGAATCATTCTTTAATTTTTTCGAAAATATCATTTTTAAATGAATTTTAATCTGCGCCATTTTACAAAAAAAAGTAGAATGAAATCAAAAAAAAAATAATCCTCAATATTTACTTATCACAAGCAATATTCAATTTGCACATTTTGGGAAAATGGGAAGAATGCTCAAAATGAGTTGATGATTTTAAGAAGAAAAATAAAACAAAAACTGAAAAATTAATAACACATTTTCAATTTGCAGCTTTATGAAGAAGAGTATTGAAAGGAAAATTGACAGATGAATGCAACTTTTGCAAATTGACATTTTGTCGATAATTAAAAAACGATAGCACGAATTGTATGTATTATTAAAGACTTGACATTAATTTTTGCTAAAAACACTAAACTAGATTTTAATACAATAAAAATTGTCGACTAAAAATTGATGTTGATACATTCTACAAGATAATTTTTAACTATTAGAGCTAGAGCTAGAAAAAACGTATTAAAGACTAGTTATATCACAGACAAATGGGGCTGTTACGCAGCTGCGTAGCAGAAATTTCACACGCCTGCGATATGCCAATTTCCGTAAAATCGAAAAATTATTTCTGACGAAAAAAAAGCTAATTGCCAAAATGCCTAATTTGACTTCAACTAGTCATTTGATTGTTGTGTACTACTGTAAAAGTAAGTGCACAGTTTAAAAAATTACTTGATTTCCAGAATTGGCACACGAAAAACTACAAAATTGAAAAGCTAAAATAATGATTGACCCTTATCTTATTTAATTAATCGTAAAAAATGAATGAGACAAAGAGAAGACAATTTCTTATACATATGTAGACTAATTGAGGAGTAAAAGGGTTTTGCATACGGTTTCCTTATTGTCCCGCAACGAATTTTGAGCATGCAAATGAAATGCAATGAATAAGGAATTCTAGCATCAAGCTTTACGAATTTCCATTCAATGATTCCCATTTTTATTTAATTTTTTTCGTTGTGGGACTAGAACACATTCATACTTACATTTTTTTCGGAAAAAAGAGTCTGTTTCATCTCAAATTGTCAGCCTATGTATTTTCGGCTTACAATTTTCGACTTCTTTAACATTTCAGAGTTTTGCATTGTCGGAAAAATTGGTCTTATTTTTTGCACTTGATTGGCGGTCAGTAGTGAAATGATAAGTTTGCTCGAGATGAACAAGGAGACCAATAATCAGCATTTAGCTTTTTAAAACAGAGTCATCCGACTTAATTGATTGATTGATTGATTGATGATGATGATATTAGTCCCATTTAAAGAATGGCTGGTGATAGAGGAATTTTTTCAAATTTAATCGAATAATTGATTTATTTCTGTCTGAATGAGGAGGATACAGTCAGATAAGTTTCTGGTATTATAACATTCCCCCTTCTTGAGCATTTTCTCACCATCCAAACAAAAAATTCAATTTTCCACTTCATCAACTTTCTCTTCGCCCATCAAGATGACAACAATCCAACATGAATTAATACATATGTATCTGTTTCAGCTGCAAATACAAATTGCTACCATGTTAAATTGTCCAAGTTAACGTTAGTCACACACTCAATTCCTTTTTTTAGTGTGAGATATGAGAACAGCAAAACCCTTTTGAAATGAGAGTTAATATATGAAAAGATTTACATACATGGAATTCTAACTAGAGTTGATCTTCCAATGAAACTGACCTATGGATCACTTGAATGAAGTATTTTAAAAACAAAGGCTTTAACGTTAAAAATCCAATTCCCACGCTAAATAGAAATAATTGCATATTTTCAGCATTTTCAAATAATTTCCAAAACCTATCATTATGTTAAATGCGAAAATTGGAGTTTTAGCGCAAAAAGCCGTTTCTCCTTTAACTCGTGCACTCACAACGTTGAAATTCAATTTCAAAAAATAATACAAAAATGAACTAACAATAAAAATTCGAAAAAATAAAGCTAAACCAAACTAGAACATGAGAATATACGGCGTCTCGGCGACCAGCCCCACGATAGGCCCTACGAAATGATTGCGACGCGCCACTGGCACGATTTGGTCCAGCATCTGCTGATGTTGATGTTGAATATTGTTGTTGTTATTGATTGTGCTATAGTTGCTGTTGTTGATGTGACGGTAAACAACAGAATTGCTTTGATAGTTGTAGCACTGTTTCTGATATTGCTGTTGTTGGAGTTGAGATTGATTCATTAGCCAACCACTGAAGTTTTTGGTACTGTGAACATTGTGGAAGCCACTCTTTTCAAACGAATAAATGTCACTCTCGCTGTCGTCCGCCACAATATTAATGTCCGGAACATGGATATCGGCATCAGTATCTTCCTGTTTTTGTTTCGTTTTTTGACCTCCGCATTTATTACAGTAATTTGTCTGCGTCTGTTCAATATCATCAAAATTAACTTGAGTTTTATCAATGTCATCCTCGTCATTACAGCAATATCGTTTCTCGCAAATTGCCGTTTTCCCATCGCTGATGGTTTTACGTTTGCGACAAAATGTCGCACTGTCCGACGCACAATCACAGCAGTCTGCTGCAACATCGTCGTCAACAACTGCGTCGCAGGGCAAGTCACATTCACAAAAAAGGTTATTTGTGTGAAAATCTGTTTCGTTTTGTTCCTCACACGTCTCATAATAGCTGTTGCTGTAGTTAAAATTATGTTTGACTTTATTACGGTCAAAAACTACGGTTTTTGTGACATGAAAATTAGAGAATATGTCGTTGTTGATCGATTTCAGAGGCGGAGAGACGGGATTGCTCATAATTGTGTGCAGGCTTGGAATTTCGCCGTTCGATGGAGCAGTTTCAGAAGAAGCTGACATATCCAAGGAGGTCGACTGACACCATTCTTGAAAGCTGTACGAATCGGCATTTGGTTCCGCCGCCGTCGCCGCTGCTGTTGTTGATACCAATGACGAAAAAAGAGTAGAGGCAATTTTTCCATCTTCTTCTTCAATGAATTTCTCCAAATTGTTATTATTATTTGCTTTTTGGTTTTTCTCATCTTGCAGCGAATCTGTACTGCAATTGTTGTTGTCGTTGTTGCTTTTATCGTATTCATCGAGATATGATCGGCTTTGTAATACATTCGTAGCTTTACTCACTCGTTCGTATAAGCGGCCGTTGAAAAAGCGCATTTCGTTTTTGTCAGTCTGACTTGTTTTATCGGGATTTTCTTCTGTTATTTTTCTTTTCGTTTGAATATTTTTCGACGAAAATGCTTCAAAGTCGCTTTCTGTAGAATTTGTGGAGACGTCCGGCGACCTGATGGCACACGAATCTTCCATTTCGCACCGATATTCTGTTTCTGTAAATGTAAAATTTATTAATTTTTAATTATCATTATTATCACAGCTTTGTTGATCAAAGCAAAAAATAAAAAATAAAGTTCCCGAGCAGCAAACTCGAGCCTCTGGGAAATTTTACTGTATTTTTTTTTCAAAAATGTATTTTTTGAATAAAAATTGCTCAGGATTCGCATATTGCAGGCATTTTTAAATAAAAATATAGTCAAAAACAGACACAGTACCTTTGCTCGATTCCATTTTCCAGTTTTTCGAAGAAAAAGTCGATGAAGAAGAACAGTAACCAGAATCCGCACGGTAGCTAGAGTCCATTTCGTTGCTAACAACAAATTTCTCAGAAGCTGATTTATTTGGCTTAATTTCACCAATCATTTGATTAACGACTTCTTCTTGTTGCATATTTTCATTGATATCACTCATCGTAATTGAAAAATCTTTATCCTCATTATTTGCTTTGTTGCTCACTAATGACTCTTCAGAATAAATTTGTGTGGCGCTTTCTTCTAACTCAAGCGGAGATTCTAATTCGGTTGCAGGAGTAATATAATTTTGATTGATATCATTATAACTTCCAGCGAGATCATGTGGCGTGTCCCTTTTCTCATCTTCCTCATCGTCAAGTATATGATGAGCGCTGCTGCTGTTTAGGTACTGTCGACGTCTCAGCAGGTCGGCACATTCATACGGTAGCCTAAAATTTCGGGCTTACAGTAATTTGAGAGTTTGAAATAAATGGAATCGTTTAGACTATGTACATATATGTTTATCGATAACTGAGAAAACTTTGCCGGTTTTCTGATGTTTTTAATTATAAATATTTTTAAATCGGAATTACTTTTTGATCTTTTTCATTTTTTTCAATGTGAATGTTTCGATCATGTTCGAAAACGTTTATTTTATATATTTACAAAATGTTGCTATGATTTTCATATTTTCATGTGCATTTCATGATGGATGCACCATACACATATACTCATTTTTATTTATATTTCTGCTTAATTTTGTGTTACGTGTGTGTTCAAATCCACTACAAATAAGAGAATAAAGCCGAAGATATTTAAGCCCAAGTGCTTACTCAACAATTTTCCCAAGCTACTGCTTTGTTGTTGTTATTATTTTTATTGTTAATGTTGTTGTGGTCCTTAAAGACCGAATTTTTTGTGAAATTCAATACAAATAAATATAAGTAACTACAGATGAAAAATACAAACAAATGTGGGGTGCTGTTTGTTTACAAGTGTGTCCTTTTGAAATTTAATTCTTTTCTCATTTTTAGGAAACTCAAATGGCTAAAATTATCGAGTATTTTTTTTGAGAATACGAGTTCCGAAAATAATTATCAATAAAATGTTGTCAAAATTTTTAATATATATTCCCAATAGTGCTTATTTTTGTCACCAATTAGTAATGAGGTGGGAGCGTAATTTTAGGAGTTGGATTTTTTATTTGCTCTTTTTAGCTAATGGACGAAAATAGACACCTCTCTCCTTTGAATATTTGGACAGATTCGTTTTACATCTTCATCACACTATGCAAATTTGCAAACCATCTTAGCGCAAACCACTTGCCAGATAAAATGATTGCGAAATTTGGAAAACATTTTAACGAAAACAAATTTTCAATATATTCACAATAGTGCATATATTCAACAATATACCTGTCAGCTGTTTCTTATATTTTTTGCGAATTTATATTTTTTGCGAGGATACCGCATAGCGGTGCGTTGCAGTTCAATGAAATTTTCAATTATTTGGCTATACGAACCTTTTTCAACTTTATTTTGTCAGCTCGATTTTGTTTTTGAAAAAAATTCAAAACATTAGTGCAAAGCAGATAAATAAAGTCAGACATTTGTAAACTGAAATAACATTAAAAAATGTTATTCCGTATTACAATTTTGTGTGGCCCAAAAATTTAAATATAATTTTAGTTTAGTTTAATTGATTTTGGGTTGGTTACCTTTATATCTTTTGCTTTCGGGTTACCTTTACAGAAATATTTAATACTTGTATTGATTATTAGCTGTTTTTGTCTTTTTTAAATTTATTATGGAAAAATGATTAAGACGTTGAATGATTGCTGCTGCCGGTTCGTCTGTTTCCAACTAACCCCCTATCAGCAGACCAAAAAAAGTCTGAAATGCATTTCCTTCTTTCAGTCATTTATCAACACTAATGATTAAATGATTAAAAAACGTCCTGCACACATTTTGGGTATAAAAAAGAAATAAAATCATGATTTTTAGTTGATTAAAAATTGTTAATATCATTTTTGCGATAAGAAAATGAGAAAATAAGAAAAAAATAGAAAATTTGAAATAAAAAATGACTGGATATTATCTAAACAACAATTTATATGTGTTTTAGTTGAAAACCGATGATAACAGATCATCAGCAAATGTGGTACTAAAGAATAATTTCGTACCCAAATCCTTTTCCAAAATTAACAATCAAAAAATAAGTTCAAAAAAGTATGTAGATATAAAAATTGTAATATTTTGTTTATCATACATGTATATACATATTGCGTATAATAAAATATATGCATATATGAAATTTTTCACAATGCAATTAAAAACGTGTATTTTGGTATCCAAAAATATATGTATACAATTTATTTCTATAAAATATCGTGCAATGACGGATTTTTAGCATGTATGAATCATTTTTTTGAAATGATTTCTGGTGGTCGTCGAGTTCAAAGAAAAATGTGTTCGAGTGCAAACCGATTTTCGGATTTGTGCAACCTCTACATACATACATATGTATTACTTATGTACATATACATAACATAATTTATGTAAATTTTCATTTGTAATATTTCAAAAGTTTAATGTAATCACGAGACGGAGTAGTTTCATGACTTTGTGTACCAAAAATGTTCTTTAATAATTTATTACCAGCACATAAAATAATGGCTGGCTGGTGCTGTATTGGTTGATGATGGTGAGGTTGGCGAATGTTTGATGTGTGTTTTTGTGCAAATTCGTGCTTTTATTTATCGAGTCTCTGACTGCTGCTCGGCCTTTCATTTTTGGCTTTAAGTCTCAAATGAGAAAATTCTCGCAAAATTTTGATAAATATATTCTCGGTTGTATTTCGTGTTGTGTGTGAAAATAAGAATGGCATCAATTCGAGATTACTTTCACAAAAAAGTAAGTCTAAGCCCATTCTCTCAACTTCACCGGCAAATGCCAAAGAAAATAAATGAAAAAATCCATTTTGGCCAAAGCTGAGGAAAGTAAGAAGACATAAAAAGTAATGGCATCAAAGTTTTGGTCTTTTATTTCTATTCTTTTGTGAACAATGTCAATGAAATAGCCGAACATTTTTTCTCTCATTTTCGATGACAAAGAAAGCAAAAAAGGGAGGGGAATTTCAAGAAAATTTTGCAATAAACAAATTTTGTAAATCGAAAAATTTCAATAATTCATGTGGTGAATAAAAGGATTTTTTTTGAATAGCAACATTACCAAGCAAATGCCGAAAACTCAATGAGATTTGAATACTCTCAGAAAAGTTACCATGTACAAATAATATTGGTAACTGGCGTGGATGGACAAAGCTCTACTACGTACATTATCGATCCAACTTAAAACAGGTTACATTCAAAAACTTACATTTTCGCGTCGCGCCGCGCCTTGGCCAGCAGACGCAAAATAAGGAGATTTTCGTAGAGACGTGCTCCGCTTCGCGATTGACGCGACGCGTGCATTTTTGCACAGGAAATTTGCACAAACCGATGGCAGATTTCCGCCTCAGTTTTCCGTGCTTCATAATTGTTCAGGCCAAACGGTGAAGACCTCAACCCCTCAGTGCCGGTTTGGCCGCCGGAATATGTCTGCGATGGAATATGTCTGCGAAGGGGCTGCGGTGCAGTAGTGTATGGGCTTACACCGTACGCGGATGGTCTTAATACTGTAGTCATCTTTTCTAAAAATGGTTTATAGTATTGTATAATATAATTCGAGGTTTCAATTTTATTTCGATTTTTCCAAAATATTGAAAAATATTTTGAACCGTTCCGAGTAAACCAAATTGTTTACTGCAACTTTATTCCACTGCCAATAATATTTAAATATGATTCATAAGCTTTTGGACTTTAATTGTTAATCAGCAATATTACATATGCATATTTACTGTACTTTGATGGATCTATGCTTTTTATAGCAGTTTGTTTAAGACTAAGTGTATTACATGTATGTGATTTTTGAAATTGCTTACCGATAAAATGAAGAGAATGCTATATCAGTGATGAAATACCGGCATATAAAATGATTAAAATGAGGCGGATGGGATTATAATAAGGTGATGATAATAATAATTATGACTAATTAAAAGCGTTGTTCCAGAACTTTACTCGTATTTTACAAACCGAAAGGCCGTTTTTGATTGTAACATGGAAGTTGTTGATGTAGTTTAGGTCCAATTTTTGGCACCAAAAACATGCAGACACCGTAAGACAAAGAAGGAATTGTAAGTAGGTTGAATGCGGACGACTCGTTTTAATCACTTCGACAAATTAATTAATGATGAAAATTGAAAGTGGCAGATGGAAGCTTCGTTGTTGCTGTTGTTTCTGCAGTTTCGTTCTGCTATTGCTGATGTTGGTCTTTCGGATACAAAAAAATATCGAAAATATTAAGGCTGATTGCCACAAACACGGTAGAGCCCTGTGGTCAAATAGCGATTAGTGAATGATGATAATTGACTGTTGGATGGAAGATGAGAATATTCACAGCAAAATCAAAGACGATAAAATGGTTGACGAAGAAATGAGAAAAGTAGATAAAACCCGTATAAATTCGCCTCAGTGTAATTTTGCACTTTTGGTCAAATACTCCACACCTGAAATAGAAATGATGATTGAGAATTTCGTACTAACAATGTCGAACATATACACATACGTAACGAAATTGTAGGTTACCAAATAACAAAGTTTTGTATAAGTAAGTAAATATAGCTGAACCGTTAACAAAATTACAGCCTACACTTAAATGTCAAAAAGTATTGTGTATAAAAACTTTTTCGAAAAAAAACAATAAGTTTTCTATGTAAAGGTAATTTTCGTCGAATGGCTTATATGTATGTGTGTATGTATGTATGTAGAAGATGGGGAATTATATGGAAACACAAATGTATTTATATAATTCCAATAATAATAGATCAATTGCTTTGTGCAACCAATTTTACATAGTTGAAATTGTGGAAAAAATGTAGAAATTTTACATAAATATTTGATTTGTTGCAAAAACAAGGGCTGCCATTTTTAATTCATCACAAAACGAAATAATGTTGTCAAATTAACTCACAATTTCGAAAATATATTTTGTATGTATCTGTTTTTAAATTAAAAAATATTACAGAAAACAAAACCCATGGTTTCTGAAAAAAGGGAACAATATCATCTTCTTAATATAATAGCTCAAAGTAAATATATATAATGAATTCATTTCTGTTTTTGAAATTTTGCAAAAAAAAATTTTCAAAGAAAATTATTAATTGATAATTTTTAAATAATAAGACTACACATTTAGTTGAAATGTTCGCGATTTAAATTAAAAAAAGTAAATAATAACATAAACAATAAATTGTAAAGACAAAATTTTGCAGAGAATTTATACAAAATATAATTTTTGTTTTTCAAGTTATTCTTTTGCTAGTAACGGTTTGTGACTGTTAGTGTTGAGAATCATTATCATTGTCATTATTATTATTATCAGTACCGTCTTGTGAGGAAGAAAACTTCATTAAAATAAATGTAATACATCGCCAAAATCAACAACACTACTGCCGCTGCTGCTATTATCATCAGCGTAACAGTATTAGGAGCAACAACAACAACAGCCACAGCCACTAACAGAGTGACGCTGCTCTACTACTCCGGCTGCTGCTATTTTTATTTTTGATACTTTTTTATTCGCAATTCTTCTCTTATAAGCATACCCTGTCTTTTTTCTTCCCTTCACTTTTCTGCGGATACGAAAGTAGAGTAGTACAAACAAAGTAAAATGACAAAGACTGGAAACGAAGATAGAACAAACTGAAGGGGAGAAAATGACTGCTTGCCTCAGCGAATGTGAATGAGAACCACACACTCCGCTTTTCCTTCTGCCTCTCTGACTTTTTTCCCTTCATCGACGGGGACTAACGATCAAACTAACGAAACAACGACGAACAAAACAACAACTTCACTTCTATTAACCATTCCCCCATTTTATTTAGTTTTTTCCCCGTTTTTTGCATTACTAGTTCTTTGCATCTTTCTCTAACGACTTTCAACAGCATTGTACAACTGTCTCTCTTTTGCTCAGAATAAAGTTCACCAGCCGCCGCTATTTTTCGATTCTTTACGTTTCATTTCACTGACGAAATTGAAATGCAGAGACAGGGAAACGTAAAAAATATTCAACGAATTGCCGCTTATGTGCAATGACAAGAAGGATACAAGTTTGAAACTGAACAATGGACGGAAGAGAGTGGGCATTGAGTGAGAGCGTGATGCATGCGAAGAAATGAAATAATAACTAAGAAACTTTAAAAACTGATGTATTCCTTCAATTCAGTTAGAGATGCATGCTATTTAAGGAGAAGGGAGGAGACAAAGAAATTATAACAAGGGAATGATAGCAAAGAAGTGTCAGACGAAGATAAAATAACAAAAACGCGCTTCAGATTTCCTACCATTACCACTTACTGATATTACCAATATGAGAACTATGCATTCATGACAAATACATATGTACACATACATATATGTATATCATATGTATTATTAACATTGCAATAAAAATCGATGCGTTTAATTGTGGAGTCAAAAATAACAACAAGAAATGTTGAACAGAAGGGGAGGGAAGACAACAAAAAATTTGGGAAGAAAAATGGTACAAATTTATTGTTTGATTTTAGCAAAAAAATGAAGTTCGAAAAAAAGTTAATTGACTTTACCTGAACCTTTGCCTGTGTGCATGAATAAAAAAGTTTGCCAGACCAACATGATGTGTATTATGATATTTTTCTTGAAATATGGTTTATAGAATGTGATTTTTTACATTTGTTTATAAAATGCATGAGGTATGTTTAAAATTTAGCAATTTTAAACATTATATATATATATATATATATATATATATATATATATATATATATATATGTGTATGTGTATGTGTATGTGTATGTGTGTGTATGTATGTGTGTATCTACACATGTACATTTATTAGTAAATATTTTGAAATCTCTGAGATGGAACCAAAAATATTTTCATTTACAGAACGAACAAATAATAAATATTTATTTATGTACCATATTTAAAATGAAATTGATATTTTTACCCAAAAAACATAATTTTAAGAGAGTTCACAGCAAAATTTAAAATATTTAAGCGCCCTCCAGTGTTAAATGCCCTAATATTTTCACTTACATGTTATGAACGGAATATTTTTTTGCTATTTTTACGTTGGTATTCTTTGTTCTTTTCAGAAAGCAAAAGCTTTCTTTCTTTGTGTGTGAAGGATAAAGTGTATACAGCGCATACAGAAAAAGAAAAGGAAACAAAAATTTCGTGCATACGTGTACACAAATGCAAAATTTTATGCATATGTACACACAAAAGTATTTCTTTAATGTTCCTCTTTTCTAATAAGTAATATAGGTTTGTGTCATACAATAAAAAGACATGAAAATGCATAATATACATTTATGCACACATCCAGAAAAATAATAAAAGATTTTTGACAATTGCAAGAATACATAAGCAAGTTTAAAAAACTTTAGCAATGATTACACCAACAAAAATGCAAATCTTTCTGAAGAAATATATTTAATACTGTTTTTTATTTACAAATAACATTATATATACTTTCGAATTTCATTATTTTGACAGTCATATTTTGATAATATAATAGAAGTTATGTTTATGTTTATGACTGAATGTTTATGACTGAAAGTTTTATTACTATAATAAAAATATAATGTACATTATGCATATACATATTTCTTAACTTCAGAAAAGTTTTAGAAAATTCATGAAGAGCATGCAAATTCAAAAATAATTTTATTTCAATCTTTTAAGTGAAACAAGTTGTTCATTCTTCCATTATTTTGGAATAACATAAATAAATTTTAGATAATTTGTAAGTGTGCAAAAACATATTAAAGGTCAAAATATTATTTTTTTAGAGTTTACTTAATTAAAATTATTCTTTTATTACGACGATTTTTTTTATTTTCGTTGACGAAATATGTATATTCATTTTTTATACATATTATTTAGATAAACTTATAAAAATTTTCATGATAAGTTTGCTTTATTGCAGAACTTTTTTTTAATTTGAGAAAATTTGCAGAATTGAAAGAATTTTAATTAGAGTTTTATACAATGAAAAATATTACTGAAACATCAATTATTCGACATTTTTCATATATTGATAAAATTTCAAAAGCTAAACACAAAAATTAATAACCAGTGCATTTGATAATAAAAAAAGAAGTGTAAAAATTATGAGACAAAAAAATCCTGACCAGTCGTGAGAAAAATCAGCCGAGTTTGTTCTCCACGTCTGGGACATAAGTGTATAAACCATAAATCACATCATGTTCGGTATCATTAAAATATGATGTGTGACATTACGTCAGTTTTAACACCTTTGATCTTTTCAAACAATTTTCGCTTTTATAATATAACTGCACTCACACATGTGTGTACATAGTTCTGAATGCATACATACACAAATAAATTCATATATGTATGTATTAAGTAAATGATTTTCATCTTTTCTTTCAACTGAAATGTACTTGAACTCTTCAAGTTCAAGTTACCAGTTCAATTCAAGTTACCAATTAAAAAAGTTCAAAATGAAAAAAGTTCAAAGCTTAACTTTTTCATTTCAAAATGACTTTATTTCAAAATTTATTGATTTTAATTTTTTTAGTCCATTTATACTTCCTTTTAAATTAACTAAACAAAATTTTCAAAGCAAAACATTTGAAACTTCATCATTTGAAATTTGTTATGTATGTCAAAACTATGAAAGTCCACAAATAAAACCAAAATAAATTTTAATTTTTTTAAATCATTTAAATTTTAATTCCATTTTTAAAGCTCACTTAAAGCTCACAAAGGCGGTTACAAAAACATACGAAAACTTCCGCGAAAATGAGGTGATAAGTTTAAAAAAATATATGTATGTAGATATGCATGAAAAACACATTTCCATTAAATATTTAAAATTTGTTTTATTTCTCCAATTTAAAAATATTAAAAATAAAAAATTTTTTCTCGTTTGACAAATTGTTTTTTTTCTAATTTTTCGCTTGAAAAAATTTAGAAAAAATGAAAAGTAAGTGCTTTATGTTAACATTTATAAAAATCATCTTTTTTAATTAAAATGTTAAATCTTTTACGTAACAGTTGTGCAAAAAATTTGGCAAATCGATTTGTATTCTGTATTGTTATGGATAATACTTTACAAAAAATTAAATTATACGATAGCCTTAAGAGTTGATTACGCAAAGTGAAATAAAAATTCCACAAAATTGTACTAGAAAATTGTGAAAATTATTCGACAATTCCACCGAGTCAATAAATGGTTGAGGATGATTGGAAAATATAAAAATCACTAAAAGAAAATAATAGTCACAACAGTAAAAATTTTCCTGAATTTTTTGTGTAAATAAAAATTCTTTGTGAGTTTTCTTTTTAAAATTTTCAATAAAATAAAAAATTCAATTAAAAATTAAGAATTTTTAGAAAAACTCACATTTTCAAAATTTTTATTTGTGGTAATAAATTTACAAATTCTTAAGTTCGGAAATAAAGATCAGGTTTTCGAAGAATATAATGTTAATGTTAAGGAAAACATAATTGGATAAAAGTTATTTTCCAATATTATTGAAAGTATTACTGATTTTTATCGTAAAAAACTGAAAATTAAGTTTGAAATTCAAACGAAGTAAAATCGGAAATATAATACATATTCCCATAACAGATCATACATGCATGTACATAAATATCGGAAAATTTTTGTTTCAAAAATTTACTAAAAATTAATTCTCCTTTCAGGGTTCAAATTCAAAAGCCTTTTTGCTTCGCTTTTGTTGTTGCCTTTGTTGTTGCTTTTCTTCTAATTGTATTGTAACATTTGGAAAAATACATATGTAAATGAGTTAATCTGACTGCTTTCAAGAAAGTGAGAAAAATATTGAAATAAAAATTTTCAAAGTAAAACTTTTTCCCATACTTATTTGCAGTTGGATTTGTAAATAATAGCAGAGAAAAAATCTGGGAAATACATTAAAATATTCAAACCGTTAAATAAACAATTAGACTTGTTCGCAATATGGGTAAGTGGACATCGGGGACGAAGAAATTGATTTCTCCCTAAATTCAATTAAAAATTAAGAATACGTGACAACCTCTTCTTATCTTGCAAATATATAATAAATTTTTGAATTTTGGATATCTCTGAAGTTTTCCAAAATTTAGGATTCGCTAGTGCAAAAGCAAAGTAATTGCGTTAATTTGAGTAAAACTAGAGAAAAGCGCAAATTTAGAAAAAATCAATCTTCTGGACGTAATTTGTCATACACAATCTTGATTTAATGTCGCTGAGTAGAGGTAGAGAGTTATTTGCTCTATGGAACAAAAAGTTTGTAAATCAAAACGGAGGGCTTAATTTTTTGGTGGCTTGAAAGCTTCTTGAAAGATTATTCACCGGAAAATCAATTTCTTGTACGTAAATTAGTGTGCATCGGCGCCCTTGGATCCGGAAGTTCGAATCCACCTTACGACAATCAGTTTTTTTGAGATGTCGGAATTCTCAAAATTTCCACTTATATATATTGGGGTTATTTGTCCCGCTAACTGTTCCAATTTCATGCGTTAAAAATGTTTCAGGCTGGAAAAACACAGAAAAAAGTAAAATTTTTACACACTTACAATAACGGATTTCTTTTCCATAATGGCGATTTTTATAATTTTTGAATATACACTGGTGGAAAAAATTATACGTTCACTTCAATTTTTTTAATTTTGGCAAATTGAAAAAAAGTTTGATGTGTATAAAAGCTTTAAAAAACGTAGAATAATCAGGGAAAAGTAATTCTGAAAAGCAAATCCCATCGATTTTGCGCAAAAAAGACACCTTTTCCGAAAATCGACAATTTCAGGGTGGAAATAATTATACGTTCACTTCCACCAGTGTATCGGGGTCAATTTGGTCCAAACAACTTTTATTTTTTAGAAATTTTTCGAAATATGACCAAAATGTGACTCCAAAATTGCCATAATTTCTTTAGACATAAAAACACAAATTTTTGTGGAATTTTTGAACGTAACGGGTCTTTTTTCCGAAAACTAAGTAACGAAATTTCATGGACTCTGCGTAAACCCTAATATACACAATATGCTTAAACACTACACTTGGCGAAACGCGCGGGAATTCGAAAAAATAAGAAAAAGTGGTCAAGTCTTCGTAACGTTGTACGTAACAAGAATCACGGTTGTACGACACGGTTGTATGTAACAAGAATTAACGTCACGGTTATCCACTATTTTTTAATTTGTAAATTTATTGAAAAAGTTATGTTTTAGAGAAAAAACAAAAACTTGCATTGCTAATTTACCGGCCGAATTACCAACGAAAATGCTTCACTACAATTACGTTAAAAATTTAAAAAATTAAGATGATATAAACGTTAAAATTTAGGGAACTATTACGCAGATTTTACAATACTTGTTTTTATTGATATTAACATTTTATTATCGATAACTTTTAATTGTGGCTAAAATTTTTTAAATTTCCTCTAGAGAATTAAATTTCATGTTTTTACGAAAATATTTTTGTGTTTTGAGACTAAAATTTCTGCTTGAAAAATAAATAAATTTCATTTTATGGTGCTATTAATTTCAGCGAATTCGACAAAAATAAATGTGTTTTTTGGCATTTTTGTCAAAGAAAATATATTTTGTTTTATGTGAAAACATTTTCGCAACATTTTTATCTAAAAAATATTGTTTTTTGCGTAAAAAATGTGATTGAATTCTAACACGAAATTCCAATTGACGCAAAATTTTATGCAAATAAAAATCCGGATTTTACAAAAAATTAAAAACAACGATTTAATTGTTGTTTGCTGTGTTTTGCATTTGTGGTTCAAATGAATTTTTTTTTTAATTTTCAACTTTAAGTTTCCAGTTCAACTTGAAATTTTATAATTTATTTGAAAAAGCAGTTTATCTTTTAACGTTTTTTGACCAATCCTAAATTTTTGGCTAAATTTAAGAAATAATTCTAATTCCATTAATTTAATTTTAAAAGTTCAAGGTGAGCCAAATACAAAAAAAATGTACATAAGCCTCAGGCTAGCAAAACGCCGCTGCGACATTTGCGGACAACACTTGTTGGACGGAACTTTTGCGGATGAAACAACTTTGTAATTTTTTAAATTTTAAAAATTAAAAAAATTCATATTATGTTTCACCGATTGAAATGAAATTTTTTCCCAAAAATTCGTCTCGCGAAATAATATATCACTTTTATTTGAAGAAAAAGTTTTTTGTTGAAACCAACTAATTCAACCATCTAAAACAAGCAAAAGACTTGCCTACCTTAGCTTCAACAAACGATGCTACGAGAGTCGCCTAAGGCTCAGGCTTCGCGTAATACGAGACCTATGTACCTAATCGCCTAAAGCTCAGGCGAGTGGGTTGGGTTGGCCTCATACAAATGATACTTTGGTCGCCCCTGTGGTTTTTCGAAATTTGATGGTAAAAAAACGAACTATTTTTGCATTTCCTTCCAAAAACAATATCATATTCGGAATCATCGCGCAAAACTGGTCTAGATAATGCGAAAAACGTTTCCGTTTCTGATTACAAATAAAAACTTGTTAAAAACAATAACTTTTTGAACGTCAATTTAGCTTTGTATTAAAAATATTTAAAGAAATATCTTCCTAAGCCAAAGAGCATGTACCATTTAGAGGACATAATTTTACATTGATTTGATTTCTTTCCTGGCGTTGTGTTTGTTGTTCAGACATTTCATCAAAATACTTACTTATTAGGCTAAACTTTTTGTTGTTGTTGTTGTAAATTTTGAAAATAAAAGAGAAATGTATGCAATTACTATCTGAATTTGTGTTTTTTTTACAAATCATCACAAATGTGTATTATTTGCGAAAATTCGAAAGTTAACTTTTTTTGGCGTTTTGTCATTTTTCAGGAATACATTTTGTTGGTAAATGCAAAGATTATTCAAAGTACGATAGCGATAATTATAGACTCCAAAATGTCATTCTGCGTCGGAAATTTTCTCCCCAAAAATATAAAAGTTGCACAAAACATTTTTTGGAGTCATAAAATCACTCAAATTTCTGCTAAAATGAAAGTATTTTTCTCAATTTTTTATGCGTCTATCAGGCTTTCATTTTTTTTCACCCAGCAATTCGTGACGAAGATCAGTGAAGATGAAAATTTCAGCAAATTGGCAGTTGGGATTTGTTTTCGATTTTAGTTTATGTACTTTTGCGCCTAAATCACATAACAGTATACTTGTAGTTCCTACACTTTGAGAGGAGTACGAAAAAGGAAATTGTTGGGTGATCATGTACATAGTTTAAAAATTCTTCTTTTTAAAGGATGGATGTTGTTGGGTGAAGTTTATCGCTTAGAAAAGTCGTAAAAAACGACATAAAAACTTTCAAATTGTTCTTCAAAACATCATACAGTAAAAATAAATTCTCTTTTATAAATAAATTATGTATTTTAATACACACATATTACAATTCAAAAAGTTTACATGGAAGGGTCCATAATTTCAAATTTTTGATAACCCATTTTTTTATTATGTGTTTGAAGAAGGTACATTACATTATTATGAGTCTGCGCTAATTTTTTCTGTATTCAAAATTTATTTTTATTTGTGTAATTAAAAATTTTTTTTAAATAGTTATTTCTGGTTTTAAGTTATGTTTCAGTAAAGTCCGATAAAAAAAATTAAAACAGCCATAGCCATAGGCTTGTAAATTGGACATAATTGTGAGTTAATCCCATAAAACAGTTTGCTTTACAATTTTGTCATAATTTTGAAATAGTACATTTGTCTATTTAAGAATGAGTAGTCAAGACGAATTGTAATCAAATATGAGGAAAAGTTGTAATAAATTGACTTCAGTGACTACTCGACTCATTTAATCGAATTTATTAAAAAGAAAGTAAATCGAATTTATTAAAAATAATCTATTTTCAAATTAAATCGATCTGTCATTAAAAACAATATGCTTTGTTAGCTCTGATTTAAATACATACATCTCTGCGCCGTGCATACATATAAGGGGTGTGGAAATTTTCGATTTTCGATTTTCGGTGTTTTTTCCTTTCGATTTTCGAAATCTCAGAGGTCTTTCGAATTTCGATTTTCGGAAAATCGGCCATTTTCCGAAAATTTCCGAAAATTTTCAAAATTTTGAAGAAATTTTTTGTTCAATTTAAACTCATCCATAAGTGATTTTTCGAGGAAATATAAGCAAAATTTTAATTTTTGCGCGGCTGTCACCGCGCTCT
>SAUE01000353.1:329650-349679 GCA_009724625.1 Deladenus siricidicola | reverse complement strand
TATTTAAATAAATTTGTTTTTTTGGCAAAGTGTATATATACTTGCGATAGCGCGTTTTCTGCTCTACAAATCTGCTGTTTTAATTTTTTTTGAATAATTTAGTTTTTTATTATTTTTCAAGCTTAGAAATGAAATATCCAGGAGGCAAAAATTAGCATTTTCGACAACTGCTTTCCTTCATGGAGCATAAAAACTGCCGAAACCACTCGAGATTGAACTTCGGAAATTTTTGTGCGGTAAATACGCCTAAGACACATTCTCAATACACGCGGCGTATGTCCTGAGCGGTTTTGGCAGTTTTTTATGCTCCGTGAAGGAAAGCAGTTGTTGAAAATGCTAATTCTTGCCTCCTGGATATTTCATTTCTAAGCTTGAAAAATAATAAAAAACTAAATTATTCAAGAAAACTAAAAAAACATATTTGTAGAGCAGAAAACGCGCTATCGAAAGTATATATACACTTTGCCAAAAAAAAATTTATTTAAATAAAGCTCTCTGAAAAAAATCGAACGAACTTATTCCTCAACCCAATATTTTGTAGATCAAATCAAGCTGAAATCGTAAAAATTTTCGAGTCAGAACATTTTCCGCACTATTTCAAATCAAATTAAGTTTTACATTTCCATAAAAAAGTTTTGGGCACTGTGAATTCATTTTTATAAATAAAGTAAGATTTTTCATTTTACCACTTTACATTACTTTCAAAAGTGAAGTAGATTTTAGAATTGAAAATAAATTTTTTGTTTAAAAACAAACCAGCAGGGGCGTTAAAATTCATTTCTGCTAACATCTGAGAAGCAATACCCGTTCCACACAAACACATTGACATAATTTGCCCCAATAATATTGCTTGAAACGTTCGCCTGCAAATAAAATGTTAACAAATTCAATTATTATTCAATTCCAAATTCAATAATTTAGCAAACTTATTTATATTTGCATAAGAATATATTTTCTGTTAATTCATCCTTTTTTGTATCATAAATATTTAAAAAATGTGCCTAAATTTTCTATTTTGAAAGCAAGGTGATATGTTGGCGAAAGCAGCACTAATGGTCGACGAACTGCATGAGCTTTCCACACGGACGACGGATTGGATTCGGAGGCGCTCGATGGCCGCCGGAATGCTGAAATTACTAATATAAAATTATCGCAGTGTATAAATTAAATATAATTCACACTCTTGTTGTGAAGTCAAGGGAAAGCCTGCCGCGGCTGCATTGGAGGTAGGTATTCCCATCGGCAAATCCGTCATCGAAGACGCGTCTCGTACTGAAGACGGAGGAGCGCCGTTCTCCGCATTGTTGTTTTTGTCTGAAAGATTTGGAGCCGATGTCCCACAAACATTGTTTTTGACGAGGCTCGAATTGGCGGGATAATTGTTATTATTTGTTGGAATTCTCACTTGTTTTTCTGCCATATTATACACTTCGGTTACATTTGGCGGGCCGTTTTCAAAATTAAATGGCTCCGCCATTAATCCGTTTACATAAATAATATCTATAAGAATAAATTAATGCAGTAAAAATATAATTTAATCATCTACAAACCTCTATAACATTAAGTTATTTTAATTAAAATATGCAAACAACAAAAAAATTTGAAAAAAAATTGAAATGTGAAATTCAAAATTGTAATTAATTTCAATTTTAAATAATATTAATTTTAAATATTCCATTGAGATACTCTCAAACGTAATTTACTCTGGTTATTTTTAAACCACAAGTCTTTTGAAATTTTTATATATATTGCCGCACACATACATATACATATATTACGATAACATGCTATTCTGATGTAAAATATGAGAGATTTTTGAGCTGCACCGTCAAAAAGCAGGTTAAATCAATGTTTTATGCGATGATCGTCAGATTTTTGTTGGCCTCTTGTTTTATTGGCCTGCTGCCCAAATTGTACGAAAGACGAAACTTGCTGTTGAGCACTAGGTGTGATAAACACCAGAAAACGACTACGAATAATGTTGTAAATGTTGAAAGTATTAAACACAAATTCGAGTAGTTATATTGTTCTTCTCCTGACAGTGTCCATTTGCGCGTTTCTCCGAAATCGTTCAAAATCGCATTCCTCCAAAAATTGTCCATTTCAGAAACCAGAAATTGGTCAAAAATTGAAAATTTGGCCAAATTTTTCATTCTCTTTTAAAAAATTTCTAATTTTGACAAATATTTTCATAAAAAGACCAGGAAATGCAAATTTATGTTTAATTTTTGACTATATTTCTTCAAAAAAGTACTTATGAATGAAATTCAGAAGACCCTCGTGATTTCGAAAATTGAAAAGTAAAAACAACTAGAAAAAGTACCGAAAATCGAAAAAAGAAAATGGCCGAGCGAAAAGCTTCCGGCTTGCATAACAGCGGTGTGTACAATAGTAAACTAAGTAGAAAACTAACCTGGCAAAAATTTCGAGAATTTCTGGAGAATGTTCCAGCTTTCTGCCAAACACAGCCTTCTGCCGAATAATGGAACGCGTTCTGTATTTAACAACAGCGTCGTAACATATTTTATAACAAAACTGAAAATCATAAAATATGTATCACCTAATACATGCACATCAATTTTTTTTTCAAAAATTAAGAATATAATTTTGAAAAATTAACTCATTTATCAAAAACACCGAAGTCTGTGTTGATTACAAAAATTTCACACTATGTAAAAGTTTGATTTACTTTTATTTGTTTAGATTTAGTCTGTTTAATTTTGGAAAAATTTAATTTTTAAAAATTACTTTAAGCAAGAAGCAACGCTAGCTTTTCATAAATAATTAAATGTTCTTCGTATATTTTGTCATTAGACAATTTATGTGCGTCAAGCGTTGATTTGACGCTGCTCAGCAGAAACGAAATAATCGTATTCGATGTGAAAATCGGCCCACTAATTAATTGAGTGGCGTTCGTTTTGCCGATTACATCTAACGTTGTCACTAGCATCATAGAAATATTTTGAATAATAAAAGGGTGACTTTCTTCAGTATCCATTATAATATTACATAACAGTGGTGTGTACAATATAAGAGCCTTCTTAGAAGAGAAGGTTAGATTTTTTAGAAATGTCCACACATCTTTTTGCAATTTGTAGCGGAGCGAATTGCGCAAAATGAAGTCAATAATTTGTGGAATTGATTCATTTTCACAAAATGCAGAGACAATAACTTCGGACGAATCGTTGTCGAAACAGTTAAAAGTCGAAAATCCATGAAAGCTCAGCTCTAATAACTCCGAATTCATCCAAAATAGCGAACGAACGAAGAGATTTGAGAACATTTCGTACAAATAACTACCGGGCAAAGTCCTTGGAATGACAAATGCAAATATTCGAAAGCAGCCAACAAAAAAATCTTTTTCTTTTGTCTCGTCGACGGATTCGATATTGGTTAATAACTGAACTAGCAATGAAAACAGGGAAGAGAGCTCATCACTCAAAATAAAATCAAACAGCTCATTTGGCTCCGACGAGCACATCTCATCCAACACTGCCAATCGGTCGACCATCTCCCTTTGATCTACAGTTGGAATTTTCTCCGCTAAATGTTTAATTTCAATCATTTGGCGCTTCAATTTTGTGCAAAAAATAATAAATACATTTAAACTTTTCTTTATTTTTAAAACTATACCCAATAAATAATTTACGTACTCGCAATTCATTTTTAGAGTCTCCAAAACAAAAGTTTTACTATACAATGTATGTCCGATACATTCGCTTCTTACAGTTAAGCAATCTAAAAAACTGGCGTTATGTGTACATAAAATTTATTAATATGTGTATTATAAAAAACCAATAAAATCAAAAAAGAAAATTTTGATTTTTTTTAATTTTGCATACTTCCTTCCAATCTGCGTTCGAACCCTTACCAAAATTCAAGTTCCAGGGCTGAAAAACTTCGTCAAGCATAGGTGCATCCGGGTTTGCATAATTTTCGTCTGACTCATCCATATAAATAATACCGTTATATTAACAATAATAACAAAAAATATAATTCGCAGCGATTTTTATGGTAAGTTCTATTCAGCAATTATTAATGTAATATTTGTAAAAATTATTAGCTTTTTGCTTGATTTTTATTTTCTTTAAATTTTTGATGCCATAAATTTATGACAAAATATTTGAAAATACATTTTTGATTAAATAAAAAAAATTCATCAAATCAAAAATGTTAAAAAAAATGTTGCTTTCACTAAATTTATTTTACTAACACTTATTTTAACAGCATATAAAATTTCTTGACTTATTTGCAAAAAAAAACATGCCTACTTCCAGGTGTATTACGATAACAATATTTTTGAATGGATGAACATTTTTTATGTATGTACAATTTAAGGTTTAAACAAATAATCGGTAGTTATCACTAACTGAAATGCTTATTGGACCGCGGTTATGTTTTTGCGAAGAAGATTCAAAAACGTTTTTGACAGGTTTTTTATATACATATTAATTCAAACCTTGTTTTTTGTGTCAGTTCATTATATTTTCTTTTTTATATATATTTTTTTTCAATATAAATTTTTGTCATATTTCATTTTTTGTAATTGTGTTTTAGGAAACGGTAATCAGATTGAGCAATATGCATACAATGGGAGCGATTCTTCTGGACAATTTATGGAATGTAAGCGCTACAGAGTATTTTGTGAGCGAAAAAATACCATTCATCAACTTTTCAATTATAATGGTAAAATTTTGTTGTGTTGTTAGCATTACTGAGAACGCGTGAAGTGAAGTGGGTCGATATAGTTATACATAAGAATGACTATTTTGTTCATAATTGACTTTAACATACACAAATGGAAAATTTTCATTTTTATTTAGTAATAAAACATTTTTTGATAATTGTGGATGTATTTAGATATAATATTTTATGCGGGTGAAAATGTTATCGGTTTTCTCAGCAAAACGGACAAGTTTAAAAGTGTGCACTTTTGTTTTCGCCAATGGATAACGAAATTTAAATTAATGGTTAATGAAGTGGAGCAATGCTGGGCGAAATCTTTCCGGGTACGCTTTAAAACCATAACAATGTTTATTTTACATACATATGTATTTTAGTAAATTTAGATCGTTGTTTTATATGCCACAAATACTATTTCTTTAATCGATTTTACTATAGACGGGTCTTTCAAAGTAATCGAAAAAGTTCATCTTACGCCAAAGTCGAATATGTTCGTTTTTATTCAAAAATATAGGTTTATTTTTTTGAGGGGAGTAGTTCCACTAGAACTTTTGGTCTTTAATTTTTTTGTTTCTCCACTTTTTAAAGTTGCTTACAAACTTGATACATAACAAAAATTTCGCAATTGTTTTTGATTCTGTCTTAAATGTTTAAGCTTAAAATGCATTCACAATTTTTAAAATTTGAGCATAATCTTTTCATTTTTATATAACCGTTATTATGTTAGCATAATGTATATTTGTTAGAGAAATTAATTTTAATGGGAGTTTCATATATGTATATGTATGTATATATGTGTTAAGCGTGTCGGCATTTATGGATGGAACAACATGGAAGGATTTACGCGTTTGTGTTGGCACAATGAGCGGAAATATATATTTGTATCGACCATCGGAGCAATCTTTTGTTACGACTCACTTCATCGGGCACACCGTAGTTTTCTTGTACATATTTTGCTATTGAAAAAATTATAACTATTTTTATCTACCAATTAGAGATGGAAAAACTTACAATTTGGTTTGCGTTTTGCACGAATGCAAAACTGAAAAACTACATTCACAATTTTTAAAATTAAAACATAATCTTTTTCTTTGTTTTTTTTTAGAAAAATAGAATGTCTTTAAACTTACGTTGTTTTCAATTACAATACAGGTCAAAAACACTGACCAGAAACAACCACAATTTGTTTGAAAAAAAAATTTATGAAAAATTTTTATACATTATATGTATATTTTAGGGTCCGGTTTTCGATCTTAAAGTAGCAACAAATTTATCACGTTACATACTGTATTCCGTTGGCGACGATCGTAGTTTAAAAGCTTGGGATATTTCCGATATATGTCTCAAAGAGAGAAACGCTGACAAGGCTATTTGCTCGACCAATTTGTGCGACGTATACGGACACAGTGCACGTGTATACTGCTTAGAAGTCGATCTAAAGTACGGCCAGGGAATTTTTACTGGTGCTGAAGACCGGACCATTTGCATTTGGCGATGGCAAAATTCTGAAAGCAACATAATTTGTGATGACAGATCAAAAATGGTACTCTTCAATCGTATAACGTTAGATGTATGTGGCTCAATTCGAAGCATGCACGTTGTCGACAATTGTTTGGTAATTCATTTGTTTTTTGACCACAATCACTGCAAAGTTGTAAAGCTGAAAAATAGGTTGTTGTAATTAGATGAAAAATTAAAAATAAGCTTTGCCCACTAAGTTACTGTAGCAAACCAAATGTTATCCGGAAATTCCTCATGCCTAACATTTCACCAAAATCCATGTAAATAAAAGTTATTCATGTTTGCATTTAAGTATATCTGTATTTTACTCACCCTATATAACAAAGTTTTTTTCAAAAAATTTGTTTTTTAAGATCATAAGATTATTTTTGAGAAATTTAGGTTGCATGTTCTAATAATGGAGCTTTGATGTCAGTTCGACTTCACTCACACACTACGATTGAAGTTCCTGCCTTACCAAAAATAAAATCAAAAATTTTATCTTTTTGTTGCTCAAATGATGGATCAATTATATTTTTTATCGATGAAAGGAGGTAAATTGGGATTTTTATAGTAAATGTTACGCAAATGTTAAAAAAAACGCAACGTTTTTACGCAATGTTTAACGCAATGTTTTTAATTTAAAAATGCATTTACATATGTATGTTTTCGGTAAAAATTTTAAAAGAATTTTTTTCTTTCTAATTGTTTCATATCTTGTACTTTTACACATTTTTATGTATTTTTATTTTGCAGCAAAAGAAAACAATGCAAAAATTTAGAACGTTATATAAATGGGAGAAGCGAAAACAGCTTCTAACCTCTATTCTTGGGGAAGGGACAATCAACGTGAACGAAACATCCAAAACGGAAATGCTTGTAATGTTCGATTTCTTCGTCATTGTTGCTTCAGGCAACTCTCTATATGTTGTAAAAAGTAGAGCTTCATACTAACATTATAACAACAGTACTTAGATTTGATATTTTAATATTTTAGTATATGAAGACGGATATGAGCAATATCCACTGAATAGCATTCCAATATCCATTGTTCAATTGAAATATGAGGAAAACGAATTTTTGCTAGTTACTCTCGTAAACGGACAATGTGTAAGCATTAGCTTTTATTATATATTTTTTATTTTGTGAGCTTAATTTTACCAAAATTAATGAATTTTTGTAAACTAATGATATTACCAAAAAAAATTCAAATAAGGTAGATTGGGTTATAAATTTTTATTTTTAGATTATTTTCGAAATACCTCAAACATACTGTTCGTCACCCACACAAAGTTCATTTCTAATCGAGCGCTCACAATTTATGTTGAGACCAAAAACCGTGGTGATGTGCGCAATGTTCTTAAATGACGAAACTGTTGTGCTCGGCACTCGAAGTGGAGTAATATTACTCGTTTCGCTAAGTTCGCATACGGTAAATATTTAATTGAGCGACTTATTCAGGAAAATTTAAAATAATCCAATAATCCTTCAAAAAAATCTTTAATTGTGGACATGATAATTCAGATACTACATGTTATCACTAAAGCACATTTGGGTGAATCTGTGTCCGCTTTTTTTAAAGATGAATACGACAAGAATTGTTCATTTAATTCGTTAGGTCGAGATGGTTATAATCGATCCTGGAATTATGACGGTTTACTATTTTGTTGTTGTTGTTGTTGTTGAATTTTGTTTGGATAACAATATATTATTGTTTTTTTCAGGCCAGCAATTACGACTTATGCTAGGAAACTTCATAATGGAGGCGCCCATCCGAACACACTATATACAAAAGCAGCGCTTTGTCTGCGGGTTCTTCGGGGTTTGTTAAACCAATCTGTGTATATTAAACGAGTAATTTGCGTTTTTTAATGGAACAATAATATAAATAGAAAATATTTTTTCTTTGTAATTTTAGAATTATTTATTAGTTCTCGATGTGTCCACAAACACGATAATTTCACGATACATTTGTGGTGGTGGAAATCGGATTTGGCAAATTGTCTTGAAATCAAAGTGTACCAGACAAAATCGCGTGGAGACGGATTTTTATTTTTATTTTCTCTCCAAAGGTCGCCTAAGAGCCGTTCAATTAAAACTGTTTACCGTACAAATTTTACAGGTTTTGTTCAATTTTACATTTTTATAAATTTACGAATGACTATTTTTAGGCAGCTCTAATTTCGTCGAATGTTTCGTGTCTAAAACATTGTGATGATGTCACAACGTTTGAACATCACCGGAACCATAACATTTTTAATGGAGGAATTGATGGGCGGCTAACAACTTTTTGTTTTAATAATTCTTTATTGAGAAATAGTGAACACAGCAATATTTTGAAAAGCGGTTGGTAATTATATCCTTATCGTGACGCGCGTTTTCCAAAAAATTGACAAAACGAGCGTTTTTCGAACACTATTAAAATGCGCGTTTTTGAAGAAATTGGTCAATACCAATAATTAGTGATCGAAAAAAGTTTATGAACTGAATTTTTTTCATGAAAAAAGTTTTTTTGTGAAACAAAAATTCGCAACATGAATGTTTTTGGCTTTTTTTTCAAGTTCCTAAACTTTTTCGATATTTTATTTTTTATTTCTTATTTTTTCTGTCTATATCATTCAGTTGAGCCTTTATTACTTATTTTTCTTCTTAAATTATACAATGCGATCAACTAAAGTTAGTTAATTTCATAATTTTTAAATCTATCATCTTTAGAAATAACAAGTCGTTACATATTGAAGCAAATCTCGAGCATTTTCGATTTGGATTCGATTTTAATCAAAAAACACACAAAAAATTCCAGTGATCTTGCCAACATTCGCTACACGGCGGTAGGGAGTGGACGTTCAGAGATTACATTGCTTTTGGAACAGATGAATAATGAGACAGACGACAAGCTAAACACGTCGGCGCTTACCAGAATATTATTCTCAAAACGTTTATTGGGCCCGGATGACAGTCGAATTATTGCAGTTCGAATAAAGGAAGACGATAAAGGCAATTTGTGGATTTATGTAATCTGCTCGGATGGCAGTTTTCGGTAAGGATACAATTTTTACAAATAAAATTTAAAAGGTGTTTTACAATTTTGAATTTTACGAAAACCCATAAATTATACATAAAATAATAAATAGTGTTTATAATTCAAAATTGCAGAAGCATTTCTATAAATGCGGATTTGTGTTCGATCGATGAAAAGCAGTCTATTTACATTCCGCACTCGTTATCCATGTTTTGGAAATTCGAAATTTTGGACCGACATTTGTATCTGATTTCTACATGCGGCAGACTATTTTGTTATGATCGCCGCACAAATACTGAAGAATATGTAATTTTGCATTTTATTTTACTTTCAAAATTAACAGGACAGAATTTTGAAAAATCTTTTTTGTAAGCAAAATTAGAGAAAATTGCATTTTATTTATTTTTTCAACACTATTGGTGTGCAACGGTGGCGCAATGGGTTAGATTTTTGATCCGGCTTGAGTAGTGACTGAGCTCGGTTCCGCAATGAATATATCAGCTTTTCTTCTAATATTAGTAATTGTGATTTTTTTTTGAAATTCACAAGCGAAATAAATATTTCATAGTGAATATTCAGGTTGAGAAACCTTTCAAATGAGCGGATTGTTTTTTTTTCACTTTAGAGATTTGAACTGCTCGCCGAATTACAAATCGAATATAATGGGTTGTCCTCTTTGGCAATTTTTGCAGACGATTCGGATACAAAAACGGCGTTTATTTGTGTGGGTTCGGAGTCAGGAAATTTAACAATTGTTGAACATTGTGCTTCTCACTCCAACAACCTAAAAACGATTTGCACACAAATTGTTCACTCAGCCACAATTACAGGTTTTGTGATTATATACGTTAAACTATCATGAAATGAAATAAAACATAAAAGTTTTTTACATAATTTAGCGGTAAATTGTGTGCAATCGAATAGTAACGACTATATTTATATTATTTGCACGTCACTAGATTGTCGAATATCGATTTTCAACTTTTATTTTCGATCAACGAAAAAGGTAACTTAATAGAAATTCTAATATTATTTCATGGGCTTGATTCGCTCGAGTTCAATGCTTCCCCGTTGCCTTCCCCTCCCCATGGTTTTAGTTGTGGTGTAGCGGAATATATTGAGTAATTTATTTAAGAAATAGTTATGTATAAACATGAAGGCAATATACATATGTAGTACAGTAGTGGAAAGGACTCAAATATGGGAATAGGTTCTGCATTCAATTGACATTGGAATTGGAATTAAAAGTGAAAGTGATTTTTGGTTAGCCACTAACGACGGTTGAATGAGCAGCGTTTCAATAAAAAAAAGAGAAATAGATTAGAGATAGAAAGAAGCATATGAGTATGAGTAAGATGTGTTATAATATAATTTGCTTCTCAAGTGAAGATTCCAATTTCCCGAATGGAGTGTTCACTTTTTTTTGGCTCTTACAAAAATAGTAAAAAACGCAAATTATTTTTTAGATTTCCTTTGTTAATAGCCTCTGCCTGACCATCTCCGATCCATCATCTATGATTTCGTTCACCAACAACAATGAACCAAAAAAGATTGTATGTCTTGTTGCGGGAAATGGAGTCGAAACGGTGGAATTCAACATTAGCAACACTCAAAATTGACAAATTTGTGTATTTCAGAACACTGCTTAATTCACTTACAAGCATGTCCAACTCTAACTCTAAGTCCACCCAATATTTACTTGGCCTTTTGGTGTCGAAACACGCGTTACCTACAAAAATGATTATTTTCTGGTTATTTTCGAAGTAACGCAAAAGATAGCGAAAATTTTCGTTTTGAGCCGGAATAGTCAGCCTCACTGTGTTGAAACACCGTTCAATTTTTTTGAATTTACGTCTGTGAACAACTCGTCTCCATACTTCAGACATCTCATCCCAGAACAACTCGTACCCCAAAAAACGATAACTCATCTTCAGACAACTCATCTCCGGACAATTCGTCTTGAAAATGATATCAGTGAAAAAATTTTATGCGTTTTAATTATTTTTTTAAGTTATCACTTCGTAAACTTTAAACTTTTGATTTTTAATACTTTTATTACAATCAGAACTAAAGTATTTATTTATAAAAAGTGGATATTACTCATGTTAAACTATGTAAATATGTATAACCAACAAAATTTGAATTAAAAAATAATTTTAAATTAAAAAATATAAATTTCATAAATAAAAATTTTTCAATGATATCATTTTGAAGACGAATTGTCCGGAGATGAGTTGTCTGAAGATGAGTTGTCGTTTTTTGGGGACGAGTTGTCCGGAGATAAGTTGTCCAGAGACGAGTTGTCGGTGCGCCTATTGAAGTTCTGGTGTTGCAGAGTTTTTGTTATTATATATACATATTTATAAACAAATTGTTTGTTTTTACATTCATTAATTATAATTTAAATGATTATACATATCTCAGGGTTGGGCGAAAGTAGAAATTTTAAATTCGAAATTCCGAGGCTCAAAAACGGTCAGAATTCGGAATTCGGATAAAAAAAATTTTTTTTGTCTTTTTTTTTTGGTCTTTTTTGTTTACCCATTTTTTGATAATAAAAGGCTTGAAAACCAATTCTATGAGAAATTTCAAGATATTGATATGTACTGATACAAATAAAAGAACAAATGGGATGTAGTGAATGAATGCATATGTATTGATAATGTATGTAATGATTTAGAGTAAGAGAAGAGACAGCAGTGAAACAAACATCACAGCTGGCAGCAAAGAAAAGGGAAGAAGATTTCCATCCGGAAATCTCTTCACTTCTTCCTTGATACCAGCTGGGAATCGGTTGCTTCCCCACTGGCTCCTCTCTTCCCCACTATTTGTACGTAAATAAATACGGTGAAGGAATGAGGAGTTGAACGCACGGGGAGTCCCGCTACAGGGGCTTTTCGGACAATTTCGGATAATCACAAAAAACAAATCACAAAAGACATAAAAAATTGCATTTTTCTATTTTACTTTTTTTCGTCAACTATAATATGCAACGGTGGCGCAGTGAGTTAGAGTTATGAGTCGTCTTGAGTTCGTTTCCGCAATGAGGATATCACTGATTAATTCTAATATTAGGAATTGTGAACACTTCGAGATTCACAAAAGAAATAAATATTTCGTAGTGAAAACAAATTTTGATTTGAGGGACTTTTCAAATTGAAATAATATATCACGTAGAAGTAACATTTCATCTTGTGAAATACGCAAGTGCAAAATCACTAATTTCATTTGAGAAAACATTTATGTACATCTGAGCGAATTTCTTTTTTTTCAAATTTTGAAAAGTTTTTTTTGGTAAATGTATTTATAAGATCATTTTACTTATTTTACGATCTTCGCAAACAACGATCAACCTTGCACAATGTTGGGCACCGAAAAATTGGAAAAAGTGAAACATTTTCAATGTTTTTTTATGTTATTGAAATTATAAGGAACTTTTCAGAATTTATTGTGCCGTGCATGTGTCGAGAATTTACTTTGGAGGAGATTTCCATTCATGAATCAGTTAAAAACTTTGCCCAACATTCTGCACTACCATCTGGTTGATCGTTGTTTCCGAAGATCATAAAAAAATACAAAAAATCGCTTTTAATAACGGTAAATCTGTCGAATTTGGAATGTACACGTGTAATCAAAATAAACTCTTAAATTTTCAATTAAAAAAATTCTGCTATCTCCTCATTTTACACACTATTTCCGAATTTTCCAAAAATTGTCTAAAATGACAATTTAGTTAAAAATAGACATTCATCAGCGTGGTCGATAACCGGTGTGCACTAAATTTCAGCCATTTGCTTGTATAGGTTTCTTTAAAAACATATGTATATATATATTTGATAGATTGCCTCGATGTTATATTGAAAATATATCAAAATAGTAATCAAGTTTTAAATTCTTGAATGGCATTGCGTAACATACATATTTAGTTCAAAAAAATATTTACATATTTCTCTTGCTGGATCATCTCTTCGATTTATCCTCGATTAGTTATTTTTTGTTAAATAGTATTTTCAGATATGTACATAAGGTATTTACATGTAAATATAAGAATTATACAGGTATATTTCAGCTTTTCTTTAATGAGTTTGCTGAATTCAAGACGATTGATGCGCGTAAAACGAACAACACCGCGTATAATTTCACGATCTTACGGGGAGAAATTTCGTCGCACAGAAGGTTTCTCTTAAATTTACTGTATATTTATTTATATCGGTTTATATTCTTATTAAAATTTAACTATATAATATTTTTGATAATTTCATTTTTATAGTTTTAGTACAACAAATTTTTAAACTACACATTTTAATTTAAAAAACATTTTTAAATCAGAATAGCTAGATAACATATCCGGGCAAAAAATATTTTTATCCAGGTAAGCATTATTCCGAATCCAGCTACTCTGATGTTTAACATTTTTATAAAACCTGTATCTTTGAATAACATATTTTTTCAATTTTCAGCAGCCACTAATTTCAGGTAGCTCCGAAAATTTACCATCACCGAATCGTGGAGTGCAGAACGCACCACCAATGCCCAATGATGTGGAAGAAGAGCTTCAGTCAGAGATTTTTATGAAGGGCGGCATGGCCGTCAGCGTCGGCACAAAATTTGATTCGAATTCCAAGATTGATGATTCCATGAGCATGTTTGCCTGCACGCAAAAGCCGCACAGTATTGCTGACGCTGAAAACGACGAATTGGCACAAGACAAGGAGATCGTTGAATTGCCAGGTTCAATTTCTTTTTTTAATGCCAAACACTCGTTTACATAAAAGGTGCTGTATTAAGAAGCAATAGTAATAAATTTTATATTCATTATCTTAATAAGACTTATAAACATTGTATTTACAAATATGCATTGTATTTACAAAATTTCATTTTTTATTATTTATTATAAAGCAAACTTTTTATTGTTGCTGCAATGTTGCACTCATTTGAAAATGCAAAATTAGGCATACTTCTCCTTCGCTGAATTTGTTCAATTACAAAAGAAATTAAATATAATATTTTGTAAATTGAAATTTTTCCCAAAAATTCTTCAATTTCACAAAAAATACTCTTTCTAATGTTTTTTTGCGAAATGAATAATTGTATTTTTTAAACCAACATTTTGGTATAAGAAAAATGTGCTACCGAAGAATTTTAAAGTCAGAAAACCAGATGTTGAGTTAAACTAACCATAATAGAATAATACAGTAGTATTGGATAATCTTTTACATTGGTTTTTCGTTAACTTAATTTTTGTGAGTACACATGTTTTGCTATATTAAATAATTGAAAATTTGCCAGGCGTTGCTAATGAAGTGGAATCATATCCATGTCCAATATGCACCATGGACAAAGTGTTTCTAACTGTGAATGGTCTCGAACGTCATGCGCACGAGGAACATCCACACGCGTTGGATATGATAAACGCTTCTATCGCGCGTATTCAAAATGAGGGGAACCGCCGAAGAACACAGGGCTTTGTTCCAAATCTGCAAGCAAATATCGACGAGGAAGTTGAGTACGGTAAACATGCATTACAACATATATGTACTTGAACGTAGAAATAATGGTGTGCCGAATTAAATAAATGGTGTGCCATTACAAGAACGGTGTACCCGAAATTTGCGGATGAACATTTGCGGACCAGACATTTGCGGAGCTGTTTTGATGGAAAAACAAATTTTCAACAATCCGCAAAAGTCGGTCCGCAAATCGCAGTCCACAAATCGCGCAGTCCGCAAATGTCGGTGTTACAATAAAAATGTAATTTTTTTCTAAAACATGCAGTTTCTGACAAAATGGTAATCGGACAAAGCGGCTATCACAGCCATCAAGAGGCATGTAAGATCTGCGAGGCCGTTGTGGACATCTCAAGGCCAACAGCCATGGAATATCATATGCAGGCACACAAGAAGAACAACGAATTGCGCCAATACTTGTTGGAGGTATTCGGCCAACGTGTACGTTTATTCTTGTTAATTTTCAAACAATTTCTTAACAACAAGTTTCACTTGGCTCTTATCGCATATACTTACTGGTGGAAAAAATTATAACCTCATTTTAACTTTTTTGATTTTCTTTGAATATTTTTTGTGTTTTATTGTTTTAAACGGTCTGAAATGGACTGGAAAAAATTGATGTTCCTCTTGGTTTTTGAAGAAAAAAAATTTAGCTTTTTCGCAAAATTGACATGAAAGATCTATATTTTTTCGCTTCGAAAAAATTAAAGTGAGGTTATAATTTTTTCCACCAAAAAAATTCAATAAAATTTTTTCTAGTTTCGATAATATTATCAATTTATAATATTTGAAGCTGTCATTAATTTTCATTCGCGCTTTTACAATTATTTTGTTTGTGTTTAGTACGTCGACATCGTTACCTGTAAAGAATGCGCTATGGTATTTGAGAATGGACGGGCACTCGCCGAACATATTCAAACCTTTCACAAAAAAAGGAGGTAAATATACAATAATAATTATGCCATAACTCCACTTTATAATATCGCATTATTGTAATATCACAGGTATGTGTGTCGCTGGTGCGGGAAAATATTTAACGGAATGTCGCAATTAAATGTGCATAAAATGCAAGTGCACAACATTCAAACACACAACAACTCCTCCACGACAAACTATGTTATTTTTGAAAGCGGTGAATGAATTTTATTTGTATTATAATATGTAATTTGCAGTACAGGTTTTTTGGTATCTTAGATAAAGCATTGTTCGGGAAGTTTTTGCATATTTTTAAATTTTATTTTTTCGCCATATTCATAAACTTATGTAATATTTAACGAATCATTCGAACTTTGATGTTTAGAGATACGATATTATTAATACTGCATTCCTAATCTTGATAAAAAATTGAAGTTAGAAAAGTACTGTAATCTACCGTATTTCCAATAAAATCGTCTCCCCAAACATCAAAATTCAAATTCTACGTTAAAAATTAAATAAGTTACCTTTTTACATGGTCTGAATACAATTATTTTGGTGCTGCGACATTTCGGGATGGACAAAACGGGATAAAATTATTTTTTGACAATTTTTCAAAAAGTTTTGAATACCGTATTGCAGATTTTAGAATTTTTCATTTAATATTACCCAATTTCCGCTTGAAAGCCATCACTCTATTTTAGCGGGTTCGTCCAGAAAAAAGAAAACAACAAAATATCGAAATCAATAAACGCGTAAGAACTTTCCGAACAACCTAATACGACCTAGTAACAACCTAACACATTGTATATTAAAATATTTAACGTTAGAGTAACTTCAGCAGATGTTGCAATACCCAGCACTAGCAATGCTATGATTAACGAAAGTGTTGAAAGCGATGAGAATCCCGAGCCTTGTGAGCTAACAAGAACAATTGATGATATCCACCACACAAATGATCATCTAGCAGAAACGCTTTACGGTGCAAACGTTGACGATTCAGTACCATGCAAGTAAGTACATGTTTTTTTTTAATTTTAGAACATTAATCAGTAACATCATTGCTAAAATTTTTAATCAATCAATACTCGATCATTTTTAGGAAAAAAATTAAGTTAGTTACAATTTCATAATAACATTGAATTGTGGAATCAGTTAAAGTAAATCGTCATAATGCAAATTTTATAAAAAAAGAATAGATTCAGCATTTACATAATCAGTTCAAATCAAATATAAATGAGAATTTCATATCCAATTTCGTCATTTTATTCAAGATTTACGTGTTGAAAATTGGTTATTGTAAAATATTTAATTTATTAAATATGTATGCGTAATGCTAAAACATTTAGAACGAAATGTCAGGAGTGCAGTCTAGTAATTATGAAGCCATCGTTATTACTGAGGCACATGCTCAGAGTTCACAACAAACATGAATTTGCTGCTGAGGTGACTTCTCGGTTTAGCGTCCCTCTGAAATTCACTATTTTAGCGGACGGTCGTGTAATTTGGACTTGCTGCAACGAAGACTTTGACGATAGGTGAGAGCAATTTGAGAAACCGTTTTGGGAAATTTGATGGATAGACATTTTATAGAACCAGTAGCTACGGGATGGATGGGGGGAGGGGGCGTGGCGGTATGTCTGCGTGTTCGGAAATTCCAAATCTAAATATTATGTAAAAAATACGAAAAATTGTAATTCTTTGCACTAAGGGTACCCCCAATTATATGAAAAAAAAATTTCTGGCTGCGAATGGATTTTATACTTGTTAGGATGGCCAACACAATTTGTAATATTTCACAGCTAAAATCAAATTGAAAATTTCCAGTGGATAAACCTAATATTACATATACATATAGTTAGCGATAAAACATCGATCTGAGAAATTACATTTGTTTTAATACAATTTCAAATTTAGAGAGCGCGTACTACAACACCGACATCTGATGCACACAGTAAATATGAATATGCAAATTCCGGCAACCGAAAACGAAAATTCTGTGCAAAGCGACAATTCCGATCGAACAAATTTACAAAAAGATGGAGTTCCCATCACGAGTCAAGAAATATTACTCGAAACTGAGCCCATTCTCTCCATGGACGACAAATTGAGCAACAGGGATATTTCTGCAAGGAAAAGAGATGATGAACAAATAGATAGCGAGGTGATTGCTAACGATGAAATGATATTCTCTAGCTGAACAGACACGGTGGCAAAATATTGAGACCCAGTATGGTCTATTCAAATTACAGTCCGTAGAAAAATGTATCATGTACTCAAATTAATTTCAAAACTATCCACAACTATGTATAGTAAAAAATTATTTTGATTTCAGTTTGGTGAAATTGTACTTAAAATTGGCGTATATTTTGTAAAAAAATCGGTTGCCCAAGTTATTTCCTACATAAGTTACCATGCAAAATTAAGAATAATTATGTATGTATGTGTAACAACCGCCAACATCGTCTACGACATGGATCAAAAATGTGCAAAATCAAAAATATCAAAAAAATGAAAAACAGACAAAATATGGTAAATAGCGTAGGTTGTTTGCAGCGCAGAATTTGCATTTGCAGCAATATATCAAAAATTCTAGTCATGCATTTACGCATTTACGCTGATTACAGCGACGACACATGAGACAATTTGTGGCTCGGTACATTTGCCATTGCTAAAGCCATAAATATAAAAGTTGGTCACGGGACGATACCCTAAAATTCTAGTCATGCATTTACGCATTTACGGGACAATACCCTCCGCTCAAACTGCTACGCCAAGCGTAATCTCTTCGCATTTGTCAATACCCAGTGCGTTAACTTGTTAATGTATTTATTTTGTAGATTCAAGTCAAAGCGCTGTCACCAAACCTTTATTAAATAGAAGTAATAGTCCGATACTCCCGCCTCAACTAAATTTGTACATTCTTCCAATAGCACTCTGGTGTCAGAAGCAATTTTTTAAGTTCCGTTTTGCATTCATAAAGTAAGTTATTGTCGATTTTTACGACAAGTGTCAAATTTTGACACGATATGAGTTTTTGAGTTGAATATAACCAGGTAGGCCGATGATAATTGCTCGACTTTTACACTAAAATATTGACAGTATTTTTTCTCACTTTTAATGTTTTCCTTACTTCATTTTTCATTTCTAAATTTCGCTAAATTTTATTTCACATAGAGCAAAATAATAAAAATATGCAATTTTATTAACTTTAAAATAGCGCCTTTTTTAATACGTATTAATATGTGCAAACAAATTTAAAATGAAAATTTTGTCACGTAAATTTTATAAAAAAAATCTTATTTTGCTTATTTTCTTGCTTTGTAATTAATAGAATCATCGCCATTTATTGGCCAAAGGTGGAACGGTCTGGGAGGGGTGACGAATGTCAATTTCCTGAACCCAACGATCTAGATATGGCCAATGGATATCGTCGACAGGGAAGGTTCGTGTTATAGATATTTTCCACATTTGTTATAAAACATTTGATCATGTTTACTGAATTTTCAATTTGTTCAATGTTCAACCACCAAATCAAATCTTTTCACTAAGGATCAGTGAGTTTTCAAATCAATCGGAGACATTGATCTTTTTCATTGTCAAATTTTTTCTAAAAGTACTTTGGTGTTATTTTTTGTGGATTTTCGAACTCTAAAGGCCATTTCAGGGGGGACACGAATATAATAATTAATAATAATAATAATTTATTTACGTAAATAGTAACAATAACATTTTGTGATAACAGTAAATGAGAAACAAATAAAACGGCACGCCGAAATCAAGGCAATTTTATCTTATTAAGCCGGCTTCTAAAAACATCGATATTGCGATTTTTGTGCTTATGCTTTTTTGATATAAAAGTAAAAGCGTGCATTTTCAAAAAATCATTTAGCCAATGATGTAGCTGCTGAAAGTGCCTAATAGTTATAATAGTTTTGGAGCTTTTTGTGAGATCTATCCAAATTATTGAACTCAATATATTAAAAAAAACTCAATAAACATTTGCAGAAATCCAAATGCTTTGTCATTTTCGAAGAACGTCTCTCTGTTCGCCATCCTTGTGATATTAGCAACATTCGTCGCGCTTTTCTATTTGTATTTAAACGCAAGGAATGAATTGGAAAGTGCAAAAACTAAAACAAACGGCCAAAGCGAATATATCATTCGGCTTAAAAACGAATTATTAGGTTTTTGTTTAACATTAATTTATATTAGGTTGCCTTAAAAATTTTTTCCACTTTTTTCCATTCTTACATACAGTGTCCGTTACTGGTTTAAAGCTTTTTTTTCATCCGCCCTAACAAAATGAATATAATAATGAATATAAATAAGAGCCTTAAATGGAACTCCCATATCGATATTATCACAAAAAATGCTCGTTCAAGGCTTTTTTGCCTTTTTA
>SAUE01000353.1:313286-328256 GCA_009724625.1 Deladenus siricidicola | reverse complement strand
CTTTTTTAAAATTTGTATTTTTCAGAACAAAATGCAAAAATCGAGGGCCTTCTAACAACAGAGGAAGAATGTAAAAAGAGTAAAACGTTACTCAACGCTACACACCAAAGTATTCTTCTATTTATATACTTTTAAAGTGATCGAGTCTTTTTAAAATGATCGGAAACATTCAAGGAACTAAACCTTTTTTTACAAAAACATTCACAGAAAATTTTTTTTTACAATGGAAACTTTTTTTAATTGAATTTTACAATTATTGCTTTAAATGTCTTCCAAAATTTATATTAACTATGAAATTTAAATTAACTATTGTGTGTATATTAGATAATTTATTTATTTCAGGTTGCCTAAAAAATTTGAAATCACGATTGTTACTTCTTGAAAACAACAATGCAAGTTTCAAAAATCTTCAGATCGAGATAGACATGCTAAAAAAATTAAAGGTATTTTTTCGTATATTTGAAGAAAACCAATTTCCAACAAGTTTACGATTTTTAGGATGAACACATTTCCAAAATAAAGACGTTGAATGACACTATTTCCAGGTTAGATTTAATCCATGATTGAGACCATTCTTTATAAAAAAAATCTTTCTTCTTCACCTTTTTTCTGTCATTCTTAATTACGGTCTCCTACTCTTTGCATGTTTATTGCAGAATGATGTCGGAAGCGATAAGTCATAATGAAAAGCTCAATGAGGAGACAAGTAGAAAAACAGCAGCGAAAAATAGTTTGACTCAACAGATATCCACAATAAAATCGGAAGTTCGTATTACTACGACACCAAATACTGTGATATTGGTTGAAAAAGCGACGTCCAAAGACAATTTTATTGTAAAACCCATTGGCATTATCAGCACAGTTAAGCCTTCCAATCACTTACTAAGTGACAATCGCAACGGTAAGTGTTTACAATTCTCGATTAAATTTATATGTAAAAATACAAATAAATTTTAGTAGCTCAAAACCTGGGAGTACAGAAAACGGCGAGTATTCAAAAAAAAGACGATAATGAAATCCGAGACGTTGAAGATTTTGAAGATGAACGCAAGCCAGGTGGACGCCTTGGCTTAGGAGCTAAGGAAACGCATGGCAAGGATGACGCACCACTTTTGAATGCGGCTGCAGCTGTCGAATTGATCGGCGAAATAGATACAATTGACAGAGAAGCTAAGGAAAACAAAGCAAAATAAAAAACTTTTTACCTTTTTGATTAATTTTTTTATTTTACAATATTTTTAACAATCGTAAAACAACAAACAGGGAGGTACTAAAACAAAATATCACCCCATACCTTGTGTGCTTGCATTGTTTTAAATTGAGGAACATATTTTCGGGGATAAAAAATGAATTTCTTTATCAATTGTTTCTATATGCATTTACTTATTTTTAGTTTCTTAATTTTAGTATGCATTTTTTGCTTTTTACTTTTATTTAAATTATAAAGTATGGAAAATTATACTTTTGATTGAAACATCTTTATACATACTACTGACGTGAAACTGTGAGTTTATATTTATATGTTTCTCCGACCCGTTCTCAATGTAACAATATCGAAGTATTTCATAAATATATTTTCCTGGCGAATATAAGCGCAACATTTTTTGAAATGAATTACGCGTTTCCGAATACACAGAAAAAAAGTATTGTAGCGGTGTTTTCCCATTTCGGTTCAAATGAAATTCAGTTGAACTTCTCAAATTCAAGTCACCAGTTCAAGTTAATTTGAAAAAAGTTCAAAATGCTAGTTCAACTTGATTTTTCGTCTCTATCGCTTGGATAAAAAAGATGGAAAAAATTTAATTTTTCATAAAAAATAGAAAAAAAAAGCAAAACATATTCAAACAAATAAGTGAGGAATGCTTCTTGGTAAAAAATCATTTAAATGTTTTAGAGAGCGTTTTACTGCTCCTCATGTCGCCTCTATTCCCTGTGTATGTATTGACCGATCATTGTGATCGACGAAATTATACTGATGATTGACGAATTGGTGACGGAATGATTGACCTACGTTTTTTACTTTTTTATAAGCGCGCCAACCACCAGAAATTATGGTGGTTTGATCTTCAGCGTGCTGGGCAAAAACTGGTAACAGCGTTCCCTCATCACATCTATCCACAGGGAAAAGCCATACTTTATTCGTTTGTCTTTCCAAAAGGCCAAACACCCAGCCCAATTCTATGTGCGCATTCCTTCCTTTTTCGTGTTTGCTCGTGAAAAACTTCGATTTGTCTACCTTTACAATTTTTCCGGGGCCACTCAATTTGGTAGTATCCTGAATAGTCCATTTTTTATGAAAAATTGAATTTTTTTCTATTTTTTAATGAAAAATTGGATGATTTTTTTCTATTTTTTATGAAAAATTGGATTTTTTTCCATAGGACGCGTATACTGCGATAGAGCTCATTTTTCTATTTTAAAATCGTCGTATTCGATGATTAGGAAATTTTCCATCTATCTTAAATTAACTAGAAGCCGCTCGTCAAAAGCCGCTGGTTGGTGACCCGACATTTGCGGACGAAATAATTATCAATTTAAAAAAATAATTTTTTGATATAAAAACGAGTTGTCTCGCGAGTTAGGCTGCTATGATCCTTCTTACCCCACGCCCGCATTGTACACGTGTTGGGGGTCGCACCCCCAGTGAAAATGATAAAAACTGCACAAAAACAACAAAATCAGTAAAAAACATTATTACATTCGAATTTCCCTTTCCAGAAAACCTTAAAAAACAACCAAAAAAATGTTTTGGTGCCCCGATAAACCACAAGAAACGAAAAAGCTTTTCATTTATTTAAAAAATGTGAAATTTTTTAAAATTATTTCGTCCGCAAATGTCGGTGTGCCAAATTAAATTCAAGTTGAACTGTCATTTTGAACTTGAACATTTTTCAAATGAAGTTGAACTGGCGATTTGAATTTGAATTTATTTCAAATTGATTTGAACTCGTTGGTACTTGAACTTTTTTCAAGTTCATTTTGTCTGTTCAACTTCATTTTTCGAAAAAAAGAAAAATACTATTCATGTAGTCTATGATGCAATTTTTTTGACATAAAATCGACTTTATAAAAATTAATTTAAAAAAGAATCGGTTTAAGTCTTTTTTTATCAAAATTTATATGAATCCGAGAAACTCAGAAGTGATTCAAATGAATTCAAGGATCGTTATGATTCGTTTCTAAAAAACGAAATTCTTATATCGTATCAAACTTTTAACTGATTCAAAAAAGGGAAATAAATGCGACAAAAACTGCAAAAAATTAAGCCAAAATTCTTGCGAGCGCGGCGACAGCCACGCGAGCGGAAAAATTGAAATTTTGCTTATATTTTCTCAAAAAATCACATCATAATGAAGTTGAAGTTGGCTAAAATTTTCACCAAAAATTTGAAAACTTTCGGAAATTTTCGAAAAATGGCCGATTTTCCGAAAATCGAAAGAAAAAAGAATTCTTCTCAAATGGAATTTGTGTTTTTGCACTTGCGTGTTTCACAAGATGAAACGCTATTTCGACGTTTCGTTTGTAAATTTCGAAGTGTTCACAATTCTTAATATTAGAACCACACCAATCTTCATTATTATTATTATTATTAAGGTTATTGCTTTTTCACAAAAAATTATAAATTTTCTTATTTTAAAAATGTCAATTTAAGAAAAAGTTTCTTGATGGTAGCTTTCATAATTTTTAACCTTTTTACTAATTTAAATCTACGGACAAATTTTTATTATATTATTTCATTGTGCATTTAACGTAAAAAAAACCAAATAATACATGTGTAGTGTTACGCAAAAATTAGTGGGAAAGGAAAGATCAGCGGAGATAATCCTCCCTTGAAAAAAAAAGGAAACGCAATATAAAAAGGGAAAGTAGCTAGAAGAAATCCACGCGTCTCTCCCAAAATCTCCCGTGGATTTCTTCTAGCTACTTTCCCTTTTTATATTGCTTTTCCTTTTTTTTCAAGGGAGGATTATCTCCGCTGATCTTTCCTTTCCCACTAATTTTTGCGTAACACTACACATGTATTGAAAAATAAAATCAAAATTGCCAATTCGGTTAAAAAAGTAAAATTTATTTATTAATGTCATTAATATCGGTCCTCTCTGAGTGCCGATGTCATCAAATGATTAATTTTAAATAAATTTTTCAATCACATACAAATTAACAAAATTATTTTGCATGTAAAAAAATCTCCGGGCCCAACCGGGCCGGCCCGGCCCGAAAGTTTTGGGCCCGACACGGCTCGGCCCGCGAAACACCTTTAGTTTTGGGCCAAAAAACAGCTAGCGATTTTTTGGACGATTGTAACATTTTGTAAAAAAAGACATTTCCGCTAGCGCATATATTATTGCGCCATTAACACAGATTCTTCATATTCTAAACAATACCTTTAACATGAGATCTCGACTACAATTCTTTGGATTGTTAACTGGATCCCTCAGAAAATTATAATTTCTGATGTTTGTAGTTTCATCCGACATATCGATGGTACCCATAGCATTTAAAGAAATCGCTTTTAAGCTATTTTAATCACAAATAATTTGCTAAACATCTCCAAATATTTCCAATGCAAGTTACATAACGTAATAATAACTATTTAATTTAAAAAATTACTTTCTTAATGTCGTACTTAGTTACTTTCATACAATCAATTTTCATCAAAAACAAGTTCATATATAAAAATAGGCCATTTGTTACCATATTTTTTGTTACGGCTGATGCCTAGTTTTTTTACGCCCATTTCCCGTTAACGCGCCAAAATCCGACGAAACGCTATTTTCTGCTTCAATACCATCTTCCACGGCACTGTCAGCCACTTCACCTTCCGCATCTTCGTTAACAGAGTTCTGCGACATGCTTTGAAAACCATTTTCGTCCAACTCTTCATCATGTTCACGCTTCTGTCCCCGACGATTATTATTCGTTTTCTCCGGCTGAAAATTTCAATTTTTTCCGGTTAAAGTGGCAACATTTACATCTGGTATATATATGTACAGATATCTGGCTTAATTTTTATTGGTTTTCTTTGTTTAGCAACCAAACGAAAGCTGAAAAACTTTCTAACTTGATATAGTGAATTGAGCTTATGGAGGGCATTCAAAAATCTCTGAAAAAAAGTCCACTAATTAAAATTTATGCGTAATTTTTTCAACTTTCTTCTGCTTGCTCAATAAACAAAAAATTAAGATATTTATTGTGTTGTCAATTTTTCGGATCACCCTGTAATATAAATAAAGAAAATATTGCAATACCAGTGGGAAAAGATTCCAATGATTTTTTAAATAGCTGAGAACTAAAGGAACTCTTCGTGTCGCAATTCGTTTCTCATTCGGACGAAGAGGAACATGGTGAACGCACTGAGGACGTATTTTCTAAAAATATTTTTTACATAAATGAAAAAATTTCAAAAGCAGCGCAATATTTTCGTCGTAGACCTTTGCTACATTTTCGGAAGTAACTTTTCCTACAAATTAAAGTGAAGCGAAACTTGCTTCAGCTAATTTTTTAAAAGTTCCTTGCTGTTTTTATTTTTCACCTTTTTTATCCTAATTTGTCTAATCGTTCTAAATATGTACAATACATTAATTTCTGCAAAAATCATTTTGGCAAAAGTCATTTCCGCTAGCGCATATATTGCGCCATTAACACAGATTCTTCATATTCTAAACAATACTTTTAATATGAGTTCTCGACTACAATTGCTGAAATTCTTTGGATTGTTAACTGGAAGATCCTTCAGAAAATTATAATTTCTGATGTTTGTAGCTTCATCCGACATATCGATGGTACCCATAGCAATGATAATTCACTTTGCTAAAACAGTCCCTGAACGTTACTAAATATACCTTGTTCCATCAAGTAACATTTATAATTCAGTGTAATTGATTTTTTAATATGAATTTTTAAAGCTTAGGAAAATTAAAATATATGACAGTAACTTAAAAATAAACCATACAAATATACTATATATAAATCAATCATAAAAATACAAAACCGAAACCTTTCAAAAATAATTTTCGTTGTCATAAATTTACGAATATTTTACAATAAGTAAACAAATTTTAATTTATTTATTTAAATTAAATACAGAGAAGGCCATTTTGATAACGGGATTTTATTGCAAATCACCATAACATTGTCATTGTTTAATGAAATGTAAACATCCTAATTTGCAAAATCATTGTTAGGTATCAAATATGTATGTATGTTATTAAAAAGTTTGCAATTGTTAAAAAATTTAATTTTACAATTTAAGCAAATTAGAATTTATTTTTATCTAATTTTCATAAATTTTAACTAAATTTTTGTAATTCTGTGAATGTTTTATATATTCGTAAGAGGTAATTTGTGTAGTTTGACGTTGAACAATCTATTTTTAATGTTCAATTTGTATTCAAATTATAATTTTATTAAACTATACAAAAAGGTAAACCATAATAATTGCGAAAAATTTAACTGTATTGATTTTTGCAATTAATTCTTGTAATTCTTATGGTTTTGCAAATTGAGACGAAAAATACCATTCATTATAAATTGCCGATGTTATAGTCATTTTTATTTAAAAAAATCCTGGCGTCGAATTGGTCTACCTTGTACAAACAAAATTTTATAGTAATCACATTATGTACAATAATTTTTTTTTGATTTTGTGTAGTTAGTGTTATGAAGGATGATGTGGATTTTGCTGGTGTTGGTTATCTGAAAACGATCAACGTAGACAAAAAAATTAGTTATGTATTTAAAATTTTTTTATCTAAACTCGATAAGTATACGATAAGATATAAAACTCGATAAATATTAAAATTATTTTTGATCATTTTTTGATTGCGAACTTTTTTTTTCTTTTGCGACATAACATATTTTTGTGACGGTATCTAAAATATTCCCAATTTTTTTCACTTTGAAAAAATTTTGGGAATTTTTTTTATTTAAACATATACAAACCGCCAATAATCGTACAATTTTTCAACAATGAAAAATGTAATGTAAGGATTTTAATAAAACACTAAATTAAGTTGCTTTCATGTTTTAAAACATATTCATGAAAAAAAACTTGCTTATTTTCTGTAGTAATTTCTGCTGTAAGGTTTGCTTATTGTTCGATTCGGTGGATGATGAGGAATGGCCCGGCATTGAATTGGGAAACATTGCGCTACCACCTCCAGCTCCAGACAAATGTGAGGTACCCATCATGGAATGAGACATGCCAACATTTTGACCACCAATAATTCCGCCTTGATCTCCAATGAATCGAGGTCCAGACATTATTCCCGGCGTAGATTGTTGTTGTTTCTTAACACGCTGAATTTGTTGTTGCTGTTGCTGCTAAAATCAATAATAAGAAAATTTTGGGGTGTAAACTTTTTCGATTTTTTGCGTTTTTCTTTCGATTTTTGAAATTTCGATGGTTTTTCAATTTTTGGAATATTTTTTGAGCAGGTATATTCTTTTTCGTTTGTTTAACTTTTTGATGAATTTTTTATCTTTTTGTTTTTTGGTACCTTTTGTAAAATATAAAAGTAACTGAAATTTCAATTTTGTAAATTTTAGAGAAAAAAGGCAATTTATAATGTAGACTACATTTTAGTGTAATGTAAATTACAAATTATAAAGAAATAATTTTTGGTGCAAGGAGACTCTAACCCCTTCGAAATTTTTATTTTCACCTCAACACCACACTATCCTCACCAGTGTTTGTTGTTGATAGAAGTGTTGTGTTTGGTGTTGTTGCCATGCCGCATATTGTTGTTGGTGCATTATATGAGGTGCGGGTATATTGCTCTGGGCGCCACTAATTCCAACCGTGTTGCTCAACGTTTGTTGTTGTGAGATTGGTAGAAAACTGCTAAGCATTTGAACGCTGGAACCGGCCATATCCATTCCAGTCACGCCAAGTGACTGACTAACTGTTCCGAGTGCTCCATGTCCTCCCCCAATACCTGGCATCCCTCCTATACCCATTAATGAGTCGTTCGCGTTCATCATTGGCGCACCAGCGGTAGAATTTTGAGAGTGTACTTGTGTTTGTTGTGTTTTTTGATCTTTTTTTCGTTTTTGACCTCTGCTTGTGGTTTGGCCTTGTGATGTTGATGTTACAGTTGTACCTCCAGCGGTATTTTTCCGGCGTCCACCTCGACTGCCACTTCCACTACTCGTCCGAGGAGATTCTACAACAGCACCAGAAGTAATTGGCGTCGATGACCCGCTGCGTGACGTGCTATCCGATAAAAATCCGGCGGCAGCAGCTGCCGTTATATGACCTTGATGCATTCCACTTACTGATGTAGTTTGATTTATGCTTCCTAATGAGGTCATTCCGCTTGAAGGAGCCGACATTCCTGCTAATCCTGGATTCAAAACAGAACTTGTTCCGCTTCCGTCCATAATACCCGTCGATACACCAGGTCGAGAACCGCCAACAGCGGCGCCGAACATTCGGCTTTGCAAAACACTATCACCGGGTTGAATGGGCATCACCGAATTTGCACCATGACTATGCCCCATTAAACCCATATTCACTCCTGTTGATATGCAAGCCGAATTTATTGGTTCACTTTTGGGCACAATGTTTCCCACTTGAATGCCTTGCTGTAAATCCCCCGTCCTTGCTGGAAGTTGTTGTTGTTGTTGATTTTGCCCTGATTTTAATTCGCCCATAGACATTTCAGAAATAACAATTTGGTTTCGTAGTTGCTGCTGAGATAAATATTGCTCATGTGTTTCGTTCTGTGGCGGTTGTTGGGAATTGTCAAAGCCCGGCAATCCACTGATTCCACTTTCAGTTCGATGCATTTTATCGTTCACTTCCGCAAACATCGAATGTTGTTGTGGATGGTTGAAAAGTGATTGGTTCGGATGAACTCCTCCGGATCCCATACTGGATGCTATAGAAGAAGTGTTTATTAACGGCGTGGAGGAAACCGTTGAAAATATCTAAAATTAAGAAATCTTAAGATACAGCTCCATCATGATAGCAAAAATAAATAAAAACCAGACAAGTCCTTTTAAAGATAAAACGGTTTGGTTTCAAAAATAGAAACATTGAAGATGCACTATTCACATCAATGGTTATAGGTTTAAAATATTATACATATTTTGCATCATTTATTTACCAAAACCAGTGTTTAGCTAAATAAAAAAAATTTTACTGAAAAAAGGCCAAAATGTTTTGTTACTTAAAACCGACTTGTTGAATATGGTGTCAAAAAACTCTTTTTGTATTTATGGCGTCAATTTCTTGGATTATTTATATGGCGCCAAAGTCAAAAAATTTTTAAAAGAAAAATACGATTTCGGATTTAAAAAATTGCTTTTTGAATCCGAATCTTTTGAATTCCTTGCATACCGATTGCATGTTTTGATGATCATTGTTGAAGCGCGTATTATCAGTTGTTCCATGTGTCGTCGAGTCGCTAATCGACTTTCTCACTACATCCGATGTTGTAACTGCTGGTGATAAGGTACCGGCTCTCGTCTGAGTGGGCGATTCTTGCTTTGTCAAAATGTATGGGGTCACGTACAAGTCGGTGCTTATGCGTTCCATCAACGGCGGCGAAAGAAAAAAATCTGGCGAGGATGAATTTGCGCCAATAACGCCAGGAGATGTTACATCAGCGTAATGAGAATGGCGAAGAAGACGCATTAGGTGCTTTTGAACCAAATGTGGTTGTTTGTCAATTCGCACGCCCTGTTTGAAAAATATTAAGGTTATTAAGTAATTTAATATAATTTAACTGTGATACATATAAAATAACCTCGAAACTTTCATACCGGATATTGATAAGTGCCGATAGGGGTTTTAGAAGATGAAGCGCTTTTCTGTGGTGAAGAAAATGATTCCCATGCATTTAATTCAGCCGTCGACTTCAGAATAGGAAGAAGTTGTGCTAAGCAATTCAATTCCGGTGGAATATTACGTTCTCCCAATTCTTTCTAAAATATGTACATATGTATATTGCGTTTCAACTTATTTTTCACGAAAAATATTACCCTGATCTTCTTTATAAAGCTGTTATAGGCGGAAAATCGTGCCCTCGATTCGGGCCTTTTTTCGTCGCTAAATTTCTTTTCTGGTCTCTTCTCGTCACCAAAACCTTGGGCTGGTGGAGTTGATGGAGCCATCATACTGTGCACCAGCGTAAAGAGCATGTCATAACAAATGTCGAAATATTCCCTTAAACACAATCAAGAGTTGACATATACATACTAAGGTTGGGCGTAATTCCAACTTACGAATTCCGAAATGCGGAATTCCGAACTCCGAATTTTTGGCTATTCCGAGTCGGAATTCGGAAGTTTTTGGACTAGTAAAAACGACTTTTAAATTTTTTAAATGCATTACCATTTAACATAAATTTCTGACTATTCGCTTTCATATTTTTCGTGGTTAATTTTCTCGTATTGAAGTTATTTTTTTACATATGCTAGGTATTTTAGCAATTTGTTATTTTCAGTAAAAAATGAAAACAAACATGACAGAAATTAGAAAAAATCAAAAAGAATTTTTTTTAATTACTTCCGATTCCGAAATGCGGAATTTTTTTCACCCATGGGAATTCCGAATTCCGTATTCCGAATTGAAAATTTTTACTTCCGCCCAACCCTGATACATACGTATGTACTTTGTGGTGAATGTAAACTTAATCTCTCTCGTTTAATACGACCCTTATATGTTGTCAGACTAACCTGTCCTTGTCAGAAGAGATAATTTCATAAAACATTAGCTGGAAAAGTGCAATGGCCCACGGCTCAGACGTACTTGCGCTAACCAGAAGTGAATCAAATATTCTACCGACTAAATTTAATCGCAACAAAAGTCCTTCACGCTCTAATGCAAAACTGTTCTGGTGAATAAGTGTTGGATTCTGAAAAAAAAAAGTTATTATATAAAGCGTGAAAAATATGTATATAAAAATTGGTATAGACATTTTAAATTTCTTTTTTGAGGACATTCAAAAATGAGTGTAGTGTCGCCAATCTGAACATTTAACATCTTTTAATAAAAATTCAAAACCTCTTTAGCTTTGTTGATAATCAACTGTATATGGCGAAGAAGGGCATTAATTAAATTATCCAAATCTTCGCCTTGAGCACACGTCATTATTAGATTAATAAAAGGTTGCTGACTTAATAGGCGACCACTGAAATAAAAATAATTCATTGACGGTCATAATCTCGTTAAATTTATAAAAACACGAATTGTACTAGCTTTAACAATATGTACATAAACCTCAAAAATAATTTTGGTTAACAAACTTTATGGAAATAGAATAACCAATTATTCCGAAAAGACAAAATGAGCAATATGAGCAATTTCCATTTAAAAAATTTTAGTTTTAAAACATGCCTTTGTCGTAATCGATCTCTATAATTGTCATAATTTGTGTCGAGCATTGATGCCGCCTCTTTAAGAAATTTAGCTTTAACTGTAACAGAACCGGAGCCTGTGAATGACTGTGGAATATTCTCCGGCTTCGGACAAACATTAATCAACGGAGAAATTAGCCAATAACAGTTGATTTTTTCAAAGGATATCGCGCTTACCGGCTAAAATGCAATAAAAAAACTTTCTAAATAGTACAATATAAAAGGCGAAAACATTCAATCGCATTAGCAAAAATTATTACAAGTTACCTGAGGATAATGTACCGGCATATAGAAATCATCTCGCCGACAGTTTAAAAACAAATCGCGACAACATTTGCCTATTTCCGAGATGAGAGCATCTGCAGCGATGGCTTGCTGTGTAGCGTGTTTGATACCGTCAGGGGATATCTTGAAAATGGAAAGTACAATACAAACATTTATGCTCAAATAAAGGAAAAATATTATGCTTACATAATATAAACCATGAATGTAAATTAATTAATACATTTTGATTGCTTAACTTTATATTTCAGTTTTATTATACACATATTTACGAAAAAAATAAAATCTTTCGGATTACCTCTTTAATCATAAGTTTCAAGTCGTAATAAGTAGCGCGCATATTCCACACGCTCATTGCGGATAAAAGTTTATCCAGTAACGATTTTTTCGAGTTACCGTTACATACCATTAATTGTTGTTTCGTTGTACGTTCGCTTTTTCGCCGTAGTGCAATCCGCAACAGCTGCTGGCCCTAAAATTGTTTTATATGTATAGGAAATATAATATTTCATTTAGCACGATCCAGCTTTTTGATAATACTAGTTCGGATTGTAGTCAAATTTATATAATAATAATCTTACCAAGGAGTTATGCTTTAGCGCGCTACAATTAAAAGATTCCATATCGGTGCTTTCACAAATCCGAAATATCTGCTTTATAACCCACTCTTGTTCACATATAGCAAGAAAAGTACATTTTAGAACTTCTAGAAAACGTTTAAGCCGGTAATTTGCATCATTTGACGCATCCATCCTAAATTAAGATAAATTATTCCAAAAAACCATTTTCTTTCTACCAAAAAAGCAAAATTTCTGAATTTGTCAAAAACTTATTTACTGGCTATTATTGGCAAACACTCAATTATAGACGGAAACAAAAATAAATATATTCCAAAGTTGTGAAAAAAATCGTTTTCAAAATAAAAACAAAACTTACAGAAAAGTGTGCTTCTCAACAAAAAGCACAAAAAGAGGTATTATATTTTTGTGAAATAAAGTTTGCAAAAAGGACAAACTGCATTTGTTCAAAAAAAGACTGTAAATTGTCAGCTTTGCTTGATAAAAATTTGCAGATGCTACTTATTTTTAAATTACAGGGTGTACCAAAAAAGTGACCTCCACATAAATTGACCCCAAACCATCACAAACCGGGCATTTTTTAAGTGTTCGATGATGGCCGACGTGCTGGGAGCCTATGCGGACCAGCTCTTGCCGTTTTGGTGATTGTGCACTTGCTCCACGATAAACAGCTCTCTTCCGCGGAGAAAATGCGCTGATATCGCTGAGCAGCGGCCCGACGCTTGAGTTGGCGACATCTTTCGAGCCGGACGCACTTTTTGTGTTAGATAAGGAACTGAATTTTTTGGAGCTTGTTCGGCATGAGGTTAGGGTCCTCTGTGGCTATTGTGCAGATTGATCGATCGCTGGTGATTGATTATGGCACGGGCAATTTTCCCATTGCTACCCTCGAATTTCGCCCGACTCGCTCTTGTACGACCTCCAGGTTGTTAGCAATCATGAAGGTACGAATTTTGGTGCTTCCTGGATAGCCAAGAGTACGGCCAAGCTCATCAAATCGTTTGATTGTCCGGGATACGATCACAGGGTCCACGCCGCGCAAACGCGCGATGTCGGTTGCACGTTTTGCTAGCTCGTGTAACATAATTTTTTCCTTTTCTTTTTACATTTAAACAAAAGGATATTAAACTTGTTCGGATTTGCCCAAAAAAATTGACACGCACTTAGCATTTTGAAAGGAGAATCGATTAAAAATGGCAGAAAATACGATACTTAAAAAACATTCGTGCTAGGACGCATACAATTTGGAGGTCACTTTTTTGGTACACCCTGTATTTATATATTATATAAGATGTGTAATTGTTTGTTACAGTGGTGGAATTTGTGCATAGCGTTTGCCAAAAAACGCATGTTTGTTGACTTTCCACAAATCCAAAGACCTTTGTAAGAAATCGAAATTCGAAGGGAAGGGGGGGGGGAAATTCGAAGAACACTTGATCCCCCTTTTGGGTGGTTTGGGTCCAGCACATATGTAAGAGGGAAATAGGTCAGCCTAACACACTAATACAAACTAACAACTTTAACTCTTATGCATATTAAAATATTTACATACTTTCTCTTCACAGAATCCGTGAGAATGCAAACAGACGACAAAATTTGAAAGATGCAGGTGTCCAGTTCTCGTATTTGAATTATCTTCAATGCTCGCTCGTCAGCGCTTTTATCGAGCGATTTTTTCGCACCATTTCCAACATCATTATCAGCAAGAAAGTTTTCGACATCGTTCGCCGAGCAGCCATTTGCCATACTATTAGTGCTATTTACAGAGTTTCCGTTTGAAAAAATTTCGCTTTCACTATTTACTGTAATAATGTAATTTTTAATTAACAAATAATTTTTTTAATAACTGTTTTCAAAGCCAAAAAATAAACATACGCAAAAATGGCTCATCCGTGCCGCAAATCAAATTTGATATTATCTCTAACGCAAGGCATAAACCCATTTCAGAGCCATCAAAGCTAGCTAAAATTTACAATCAAATCCTAAAATACTTAAAAAAATAAGCAATAAACTGTTACCTGGATCTGACTTAATAAATGGCATAAGCACATTGTTGAGCAAACGAGTAAGCAGAGCGTGACAGCTAAAGCAGTACTTTGAAGCCAACAGCAAAACGAAAGTTGACAGAGAATAGTGCGTCGATAAGTCGTCTACCTGTAAACAAGACAACCTTATTTTTAAATATTCGTATGTACTTTTTAATTTTACTTACATTGATTTCGCTTATTAAATGGCTGTATCCGTTTTTGGAAACACTTGCATAGCACAGCTCTTGAATAGCTACGCACCAAGTACCAGCGAGCTGTTTCTCCGCTGAAATATGCCCACAAATGTTTGATAACTCAGCCAACCTAAATTTTAGAATAAATCGGCAAAGTTATTATGTATGAGATTACGGTTTTGACTTAAATCACAATTATCTGTCATTTACAATGCTTATTCAATTCATTTCTACGGCTCAAATAAAACCAAAACTATAACCTTTTAATTACAACTCGACAGTAATTCTTTAAAAATATGTACATATATTATTCTGTATTATTTTTATATTTTAGTCGAAATTTATTTATTTTAATACATAGCCTAAGTAAGCTCCACTTCCTAACCAGCTCCACTTTGCTTGAGCACTTACATTGTAGCATTACGAACAAAATTTGTTTTTCTTGATTTTTTATACACTCCTGTTCAAAAGTATAAGTACAGTTTAAGAATTGGCATAACTTTTGTCTCAAATGTCGGAATCGGA
>SAUE01000353.1:288641-299083 GCA_009724625.1 Deladenus siricidicola | reverse complement strand
TTCGGCAGAGTAGTGGAAGACGTGAACGAGTCCTCCTCATCTTGACGAGGGCGCTTATTCTTCTTCGTCATTACCTCAAACTTTTACTTGGGTAATTAAACCTGTAAAGTCACTCAAAAAAAAATTGTAAAGTCACTCAAACTGAAAATTCATTTAGCTACGAAATACTTCTTGTGTGAATTTCGAAGTGTTCACAATTCTTAAGATTAGAAGGGACGCTGATATCTTCATTGCGGAACCGAACTCCGTTACTAATCAAGAAGGGCCAGAACCTTTATTTGATAGCTACATATGTTTTTTGTGATTCTCCGAAATTGTCCGAAAAGTTTCGAAAATTCTGAACGAATTAAAATTCACCGGGTTATGGCCATTTTCAGCTGTTGTTTTTTTGAAAAATTTACAAAATTCTGAGGTTGCAATTTTTGAAAGGCCATATCTAACAACCAGTTAACCAAATTCGGAAAAATTTCAGGAGCCTTTCTAACTTTGCTGGGGCTTTCGAAAAATGACAAGGGTCGATTTTTTTGGGGACACATCGTGGTACAAAATTCAGAAAATCACTTTTAAGAATAAAAGCGCGTTTTTTACGCATAATTAAATTAATTTCCGATTTGCGATTTACGATTTTTGCAAATGAAATTGATTTCGTTTCCACTACTGATAACAATTTTTTCCCAATAAATTTATTTTGAAGCTAAACCACTTCAATATTTTGGACGCTTTTTTTATTTATCAGAATTTCAGTCATTCAAGGCCATCAAACTTTTTTGTATTGTAAATTTTATTAATAAATTGTTGCTTTACGCTTAAAAACGAGACTGTTATTTTCAATTACTACATAATATGCGTCGCAAAAAATAAGTTAAAAATAAAAGTTAGAAAATCGCTGTAAGCAAAAAAAAAAATTGCATGCATAACATAATATTAAATGTTTTTCGCACCATACAACCTGAAAAGAAAGCCTCGTCGAAGTATTCTTCCAAATTTTGCTCCATCTCTGATTTTCGGCGATTGTAGCTATCGTACACATTGTTATCGTTCTCATCATTGTCGTATGGCATAATTTCCGACTCCGGATCTTGCACATGATACCTAACTGTATTTTGCTTTTTAACATTGTTTTTACCATATGTCCGTTGATTATTCACAATTTTTCTGCGTAAATTTTTGGCCATTTCAGCGCGTGACATCTACAAAAATATTCAATTTACGTAAACATTATAACAACACACTTTATTCTATATATTTTATTTTCTATCAAATGTAAATAAATTTTATGGTAGAATGGAATTGAATAAAGCAAATATTGCTATTATATATGTAGATTCGAGGTGGTTTAACAGAGAAAAATTGAATATGCGCGCCCAAGATACCCCCCCCATCTTTTTAAATAATTTTAAAATTCTGAAAGTATATTTATTGCAAAAAAGCACATAGATTTTGTGCATATTATTTTACCTGGCGAATTTCCAATGACAAATTGTCGTCATTACCAATAGGAGAACTGCTGCGCTGCTGCTTTTTTGTCAAATGTTTGCTGGATTGATTGTGCTCATTTTGTAGAACGTTATCAATACTGTTTTTGTTATACTTCTCATTATCGTAATAGCTTTCATCCAATTCCTCGAATTCGTCCTCATAATCATTTTCCTCTGTGTCGACGGTGGTGGCATATGTCGGCTTCAATGAACTTGTTGTCTGTAAGAATTGGCATCATTAAAGAAAAATTATTTAATTTTTTTAAATAAAATACAAATAAACTATTATTACGTATATTATACATATGTATAATTTAAAACGAGTCAAGTAGCAAAAAAATCCGAAAAAGAACCGAGCCCCAAATACCGAGTACAACCAAGTACCGAGCACTGAAAAAAACCCAGTACCGAGCCGCGCAATTTTTAATTGAAAATTTTCTGTAACTTTCTTCATGTTTTTTTCTCTTTTAGCCCCATCTCTGACCATATTATGTAGATTTTTTGGTTGATGCTAGGTCTGACCGAGATTCAAATGACCGACTACCGAGTATCCAAAAATCACGAGCCCGAGCTGTGACATGACACCGAGTCGAGCACGATATTGGTACTAGTTTTCGAGCCCAAGTAATGCAACTCTATTATTTATAATATAAATATTTATATTCGCCCAAACTCATTCCATAGAAAAATGAATAGATAAACAAAAAATATCTCACCAATTCTTTAATTTCGATTTGTTTTTCCTTCACCCCATAGCGATTGAGGATCCCCGAGAATTCCGGACTTGCGATTAGATGATCGTAACGATCGTTAGCGCTCACATGAATTACGTGAATACCCTCCACGAATTCATTGCGAATTTTTGTGGCATTTCGCTTTTTTGAATGCTTAGTTTTAGTAATGTGTTGATGTTTATTATCGTCGACCGTTTTTACATTTTTATCATTGCCTATCACTTCGATTGCCGGTATAGTTGATGTTACTGTCATTGGTGTTGTTTTCCGGGGCGATTGTGATGCTTTTAGCTTCTACAATGCAGTAAAATTAGAATCGAGATAAATGTTTGAATAATGTTTAGATTCTAAACACTTTTGTTGGAAAACTTACACATCTCAAAAGTTAAGTTGTTAACTAATCAGAACAAATTCCAAAATGCATGAACAAATCAAAGTTAATAATAAAAATGATTGTCTTTTGTGATTTGTAATTACTTACGTATATCTATTATTCCAATTAATAAAAGATATTTAATAAAAGAATCTCAAAACAATTACATTATAGAAATTAAGATTGGCTAATCGTGTGTTCTCTCCTCGATGTGTACTACGATAATGATGATGATTATGATTATGATTATGATTGTGTGACGAAAGATTGTTCTCGTCCTTCTTCACAATGTCAGCGTCATTGCCCGAATTATGGTTTTGGCTTGCATTATTTATTACTTGTAACTTTGAGGGCAATGGGTATTTTTTTGTAGACATTGTAGAGCCATCAACTAGACTATCTTCTGAAATTATGAATGCTCTCGATTTGCCATAAATTTCAAAAAAGAGTCATAACGAACTTGATTCCAAATTTTCAAATCGGTTATGTCTGTTATGCATTGATGCCAATGAATTCGATCGATGTTGGAGTCCCGCTTCCGCTTCCACAACATTTCTGTAATGTGAAGAGTTTTTCTCTGAAGAATCCAAACTAATACTCTAAAAAGAGAAGAATTATGTTTGTATTTCATTGACAAACAATTACCGCATATGTGTTCTTTGCACCAAATTGCAATGGAGAATTCATTGGTTTGGTTTTTTCAGTTTTGCGTTCTGACGTTAGGTTTACAATTTTGTCTGAACTTGTTGGATTTGAGAGAGAAGGCGGGAATTTTGTAGAATTTTTATGAATAAACTCCGAGGACGAAGACGGTAAAAATATGTCTTCAAAATCTATATGCTCCACTTCATCGTGAAGCTGCTGTAAGTCGCCTGAGAGAAATGAAGCATACAAACGTTTCGATGCATCTGCTGTGTTACAATTCGAGTGGCCGAAACACCAACAACGAATTCCGCCTAAAAAATGCCCGCGTTTATAATGTTTACAGTTTATGTAATTTGTATGTATTAATATTAAATTTAACAACATACCACGTAATTAAGTCATTACGTGAAATTTAAAATTAAAAAATGGTGGATTCGTTCTTTTAACAATGGTTTGGACATTTTTTAAACAATCAAAATTTTTCATATTGTAATGATTGGTGTTTTGGGAAAATGGATTTTTTAAATCACATTTTTGCTGTGTAAGAATTTTTAGAGCAGCATTACTGTAAGACGCATTATTACTGGATTTTCATGAATGGAGAAGTTTATCAAAGTAAGAATTTGAAAAATTAGAATGCAATAATAGTTTTTTTTTCAAAAAATGAAAACGAACCGACAAAATAAACTTGAAAAAAGTTCAAGTCACCAGTTCAAATCATTTTGAAACATCAATTTTTTTGAAGGATGAAATCAATTTCAAAAAAAACCAGTGGCTTCCAATTTCAAATATTTTTGAAAAACTTATATTTTTAGTTGATTTACAAGAGATTAGAAACTGATAAATTTTTCTAATGAACGAATACCACGCTTTAAAAATAGAAAATTCAAGTTGAACTGGCTTTTTGAATTTGCTTCAAATTGATTTGAATTGATGACTTAACTTTGAAAAATTTAAATTAACTTCATCTAAACCGAAATGCGAAATTATGTACTGTACATATCATATACAAGGTGCGACAGAAAAAGCGACCGCACCCTGTAATAAATAATAATTTTCCACCAGATTACCTGATCGTTTTTGTATGCAACCTGACCTCTCTTTATTACCATATTCATTTTTCATTACACATACGAATTGATTACGATCGTAGAGAGGTGAATATTCGTAAAAACCGACTTCATCATTTTCTACACGAATACGACATGCTACGGTACCTTTCGGACATTCTTCACTGACAAGACCATAACCTGAAAAGAAATTTTTTAATTTTTCTCTATTTGATAAAAGTTTTATTTTTTATTTTTTTAATATTTTCAAATTTATATTTTTCTGACAAAAATTGTAATCTGGTTTCTGCTGAAAATTTTAGAATAATTAATTTATTTTTTTGCACAATGCCCGCTCGGCCAAGCAAATAAAATTCAAAAAAGACCCATATGGTATTCTCCTTTTTTTAGGAATTATTGGAATTTATTATAGCGTTGCCTTTGAATTAATTTTTTACATGTATCATTTTTTCATAAATTCGTTTAAAACATGTTATAGACAAAGAAATTAGAAATTTCAATCCAAATTTCAAACATGTTCCCCTTTTACGGTATATATACATAGGTATATTTGTAAATAATTAAATTGAGCAAGTAATTAATATCCCTATCAAAAACCCCGTGTGAAAATACCACAATTGTTCTTAAGCCCTGTAAACTAAATTTTATGATTAGCCGTACACATTAAGATAGAATGAGTTTTATGTATATTTACATATTTATGGTTTAAGTTTAGAATCAATTAAAAACAATGATAAATTGTTGTTTTTATCATACAGTTTGCCGCAAAAATCATGCTCTAAAAAAGGAAGTTGCGGTGTTGTAGCTGCTGCTAAAAAGCGACAGAATTTTGAAGATTTGTCTGTCTATTGTGATCTTGATGAGGCAAGAAGTTCAATAAAAATTTATGAGTTGTTATAAAATTTCTCTCCAAACAAATAATACGAAAAATTGAAGTGCAAATTTAATTTAATTGAAAATATTTTATCGAGCATTGGCTACTCCGCGTTTTTATGTTCTACATTTCGTGTCTTCTTATCGGTTCATTTCACAATCTTCTCTATTTTCTCTTGCCAGCATGTCCTCATTTTCCACGACCATCGACGCTTGTTTATTTTATATCATTTTATGCGGCAAATTCGCCCCCATTAAAATCGGATATTGATCATTTTAAATTGGTTTTCTGTTTAATTGGTGCGTGTAGACTGGACTCCATTGCGGAAACAAATTTTTTAAATAATTTTTTTCTAAAAATAGGAAAAATGGTGGTCATTTCATTTTAAATTAATTTCTATTTTCCACACAAAATCTTTTCAACATTTTCCTCCTCGAAGTCCGGAAACGTTTGACTTTTATTAGAATTAATCACGCCAATTTCATATCATTTTTTGCGAAACGATAAAAAAAATACTATGCTAAATCAAGCCTTTGAGAAGAAAAACCCAAAATGCGCCGCCAGTGAAATCCATATATATATATGCCTTTGAATAAAATATTTGCCTATTCTCTGCTTTTACTAATCGGTCATTTTTGTTAACAGGAATTTTCGTCAACATAAAAATTGTGGGGAAGACATTTTTAAAGCTACAGCAACAAACAAGCCGCTTAAAAGGCAGAAAAAAGTTTTGAGCAAAAAACAATAAACGGACATCATCATTTTATTCAGAAAACAACAAAAAAAGGAGGAAGCCACACATATTGACCTATTATTTCTTCTTTGACTATTTTCCAAATCCATCTAATCTACGTATATTATGTTTGATTTAAAAATGCAAAAATTAGGAAGCATTTTGCATAGAATATTTGTAGTAAATTTAATTAACAATATTATACATATTCAAATAAATGTACATATCCATTTTTTGGGAAAATAATTTTGGCACTCTCTATGATGGGTTTTTCCCCGGCAACCGCATTTCTAGTGTAAAATTGACATTTTCAAAAACATATCCATCGTCGAAACATGAATTCCATTAGCTCAGAATCAGCTTAAAATTGAATAATAATATTATTGAAAAAATTGATAGAATATTGAGCAAGGAATTTGATTGAAAATGAAATTCTAAAAGCATTTCCAGGGTGAAAAATACAAAATCTCAAAAATTTTTATGAAAAGCAATGGAATTAAAGAATTCGTTTCGTGATATATATGTATGTAATTATAATCCACTTCTAAATATGCTGAAAAAGTTTCAGCTCAGTCAATTTTTTTCTTAAAATTCAGGAATACTCTAATACATGTCCCTATATCTGGTCCCGCAAAATAGCAATAAGTGGTAAATTTTGGAGAAAAAAATACATATCATTAGCATAATTCATTGGATGTCTGAAATATCCAATGAAATATTGATATATGCATTCTAATAGTCAAAAACCTACTTTCAACGATCATATTAAAAAAAAGTCAAAAATACAGCTAATTTGAACGCTAAACACTAAAATTTAAACACGGTGTATGGACTTTAAAACATAGGTTAGACAAGTATATGTATCGTACGAATTTTCTAGTATTTGTAATTTTGAAGTTTTCTTATTGTATGAAATTTTTTCATTGTACAGAGATTTTTTAGCATTTTTCCAGGTCACTTATCTCTATTTTTCAGTGTGAAAAGCTAAAAAACATAAAAAATAATTTTTGAATGACTTTGAGAGAAAAAATTCAGTGAAAGCGCTTAAACAAATAGCTCCAGTGGGAAAATCTTCAACATTCTTTACTTTTCTTTCTCGACGATTATATTGACGAGTTCTCAATATATTAATGACAAACTTCGAAAATTTAAATTGCAACAAAATTTACAAATATATTTTTTAATTTAAAATTTTGAATTAATAACAAAATTTTAACTTAAAAATATTATTATAAAAAATTAAAAATAAATATCATAAAAATTTAACTGAAAAATATTATTAAAAAATTTTTTTTTTGTTTTTTAATAAAATTCTGCTAGAAGATTCGTTGAAGTGTCGAAAATATACATAAGAAAAAATTGATACTTTGTCAAGTTTGAAAAATAGCATGAAATTTTATTTTAAAATCTTGCGCATTAAATTTGTCCCAGTGGAATTGCTTTTGGTACATATTTTTGACGATTATCATTTTGACATATTTTCGTTTTTGTTACATTCAAAAAAAAGAGGAAAGTGCGAAATCTTAGATGCTTTTTAAGAAAAAGACCATAAAAGTTTAAAAAATAAGAATGGAGTGGAAAAAAGAAAACACAATGCTACCAAATGATTTGAAGAAATCTGTGAATGATTTACCGTAAAATAAGTAACTATGTAAATATTTTTCGATCTCTTAACTCCTTTTCAAAATCCAAAGTTCATTTTATTTTTAAGTCGCAGCTTTGTTTTGAATCGATCAAAGTTGGAGTTGTCATTTGTGAAAATGTTGCACTTTTTCTTCAAGCAAATTACTTATTAAAAATATAATTAGTAAAAACCTTCTCTTCTTCTGAAAATCTTTACAAACCTGGCCTCGAAACTAGACAATGCATCGTGGCGGTAGATAAATAACAAGCTAGAATGTGCATAAAAACAACGAAAATCGTCGTAAGTTCGACATTATGCGACATTAAGTTCATGGCTTCTAAAAATGTCATTTTTGTGTTAATCCGATTTCGATTTTCTTAAAATTTCATGTATGTGTAGTCCCAACACTTTCTCTTATTTCATGTGCAAAATAAACCGGTTAAGCGTTTCAAACATAATAGTGAAATTGTTTCATCTTCGAAACTGAATTGGCACAGTTTACCATTTAAGTTCGACGTGAAATGGAATACATTTAATTTTTCATTAAATTGGAAACTGATTTTGGTGTACCATAACACGTTAAAAAATGGGCCAACCCAGCATCAAAACTGCACATCCAAAAGAATTGCACATCTTGTCAAAAAATTAAACTTAACAAAATTTTCGATTTTCAGTTTCGGCTTTTTTGCTCTAAAATTTTCAAAAATTCAAAATGAACCAATTTTTAAAAATTTTATACCCTTTTAGAACCCGAAAAATTTTCATTACAAAAATAAAAAAACTAAACTTGTGCTTAAAAATCTTCATTCCAGTAAGCTATGCACAAAAATTTCATTCGCGAATAAAAAATTAAATAGTACAAAATCACTTCCTAACAAACCAACAAACATTTTTTAAATGTTTCCAGTGTTACTATATATACTCAATTTTGCATTCTTTGGCATATAACCAACTCATAACAAACAAAAAACGGAGAAAAAATGAAAGACAATTGGGTAAATGAAGGCAACGAAGAAAGGCGGAGTTATCGAAATGTTTTTACGCATAAAATGAAGTTTACAAATTTAAGGCAAAATAACTATAGAACTCGGACATTAAGGGAATGTAAAAAAACCAAATTCCACGAAATTTTACAGGTTGTATTAGGAAGAGGCGTAAACCGATTTCCTCCAAACGTTTCCTTTAGACCGACATTTACTTTGATTTTTTCAACTATTCAACTTAAGCTTCTCAATTCTTTTTATTTACTCAAAGTTACGCGTCGTTTAAGACACAGAATCTTAGAAAATCAAGCAATTTCATGCAAAAAGGGCATTTGAATTATCTCCTACAATCCTTTTCATATTGTACAGCAATCGAAGCTGAGTCGAATGCCGCAAACCGGAAGTCTTGAAAAATTGCACCGATATGGTAGGATTACTGTAGCCCAGTTTTCAAAAATGCTTTTTTTCAAAAAATCACAAAAAAGTTATATGTAGAGAGGTAAGCGGCATTCTAGGCGCCTAAATATTTGCAAAATTTTATACAAAATATTTTTGAAAAAATATTTTTTGATCCTCTTATGGAGGGTTTTTAATTTTTTGAACATTTTTGCAGTTTCCTTATTGTAATGGTACCGTACCATCCAATAGACGGCCAAATTTTTATGCCATCAGATTCTCCATTTAATTCTGCGTCAAATGAAATCGCCAAACAGTTCTGCCGAGCTATGTCAATTTTCATTCAAAGTTCAAATCATAGCTCGGCGTGACCCCCCGCGAAAAATCGTGATTTTGCGCCACCCCAAAAATGATCGTAAATTACTCTAAAATAGTCGTAAAATGGAAATAAGACCATTTTTGAACAGCTTTCAGAAAGCTCATTGATTTACAAAAAAATTTCACAAAATGTTGTAATAATATTTTTGTAGCGAATGGGGCGATATAAAGCGCGAAATTTTTTGACAATTAGCATTAAAATACGCATTTTCCAAACACCTGGAACATACTTAGCTGTTAATTTTTGAACTGAAAAATGCACTTTTCCCTCCCCACGCCACTATTGCTCCCCCCGTGCGCCGACATTTGCGTCCCGACATTTGCAGCCCGACATTTGCGGCTCGCACAACAAACCCGACATTTGCGGCCCCGACATTTGCGGCTCAATAAAAATTTAATATATTTAAAATTTAATTCGCAAAAATTTTTTTACAAAAACTCAAAACCGACATTTGCGGCCCGAAAAAAATTATTTACAGAAATTAGGCTTAGGCTTAAATTCAAATTGAATTTTTTTGCGGATTGAATTTCTGTTAATTTTAAAAAAATTCGGGCCGCATATGTCAGCTTTGAGTTTTTGTAAAATTGTTTGACAATTAAATTTTTTTGAATTTCTATAAAAAAAAAATTTTATTGGGCCGCAAAAGTCGCAGCCGCAAATGTCGGTTCGGCGCAAAATGTCGGTTATTTGCCGAGCTATGGTTCAAATGTTCATTTTTTGGTAAAATCTACAGAAAAGTTGGCACACCGACATTTGCGGATGAACATTTGCGGACCCGACATTTGCGGACGAAATAATTTTTAAAAATTTCCCATTTTTTAAATCAATGAAATGTTATTTCGGTTCTTGTGGTTTATCAAGGCATGAAAAAAAATTTTCGTTTGTTTTTAAGGTTTTCTGAGACGGGAACTTCGAATAATGTTTTTACTGATTTTGTGCAGTTTTTGACATTTTCACTTGGGGTAGCGTATAGCGAATGTCGTCCGCAAATGTCGGGTCACCGAAAAGTTTTATAGTAGATAAAAGTTATTACCGTAGTCTGAAAGAGTGTAAAACACGTTTCGATTGGTATGTCACAATGGCGCACGGACATTTGCGGACAGACATTTGCGGATCGGACATTTGCGGATCGGACATTTGCGGACCACCATAT
>SAUE01000353.1:258608-279130 GCA_009724625.1 Deladenus siricidicola | reverse complement strand
TGTGAAGGAACGCACCAAAAACGCATACAGTCGCAAAGGGAAATCTCATTTCGCTTCTTTTTGCACTGATTTCTCTTTTTCTCTCGTTTGCGCTGCAACATTTTTATGCTTAATTTTGATGTTTCGAACTTTGTTTGTTTGTTTACATCTGTTATTACTGTAACACACACGCCCTACGTCATTAATGTTTTGTCCACATATCGTTAAACGGGATTTCCCTTTGCGACTGTATGCGTTTTTGGTGCGTTCCTTCACAGCTTTGACGTTTAGCTGCGTCGCCGAAACAAAACCGATTATGAAATCCGCCGGGCGAAAAATTTGCGCGGCGATTGTGATTCTGTTTCTGAAGTTTGGGATTTTTTGGACCAAAACTGACTGAGATATACAATCTTCCAAGCAGCCTATTTGAAGCATGTTTTTCGATGTTTTTGATTTATAAAAACATCAGTTTTTGACGAAATCGCAAAATTCAAAAAAAGAATGAAAGAGAATTGCAAAGCGCATCTACAGATTTTTAGCTGCGTTTTCAGCTGCGCTATGGCGTGGGATTTTTTTTGAACCACCCTGTATATATATATATATATATATATATGATCAGTTGGTTCTTGTTCTGAACCAGGTGGCAGCCGAGAGAGGCTAAACAGCAATAGTAATCCTCATTGTGGTTTCCGCCACTTTTACACTCGATTTGGGCACTTTTTTGGAATTTCCGCCGGAAATGAATATCGAATCTATGATCGCCGACGTAATTTCATTGAAATTATGTAGGAAAAAAACATGGTTTAAAGGTAATGCCAAAATTAAATGATTGGCATAGTGAATGACACTTTAAAAATGTATGCATGCAAATAGGGAATTCCCGGGAACAAATATTGTTCAGCAGATCTTGTTCGAACCATAGCTGACAGACCCCCCCCCCCCGAATTGAAAAATGTAAATAAAAGCCAAAAATCAACAATTTTACTTTTTTTGATAATTTTCAAAAAAATTGCGCCCTCCGTAGAGATTTGACAGGGGGACGCAAATTTTTTTGGGGTTGAAAGGAAAAAATGAAAATTTTGCGGCCCCCCCGCAAAACTTGAAAGAAAAAGTGAATAAAAGCCAAAAATCAACTATTTTTTGACGACATGCTTTTTAAAGGTAAAAAATTTTTTCGCACGATTTGCTTGTCGATTTTTATGAGTAAACATAATTTTATGTTTTCGGAAATGCGTTATTTTTCTTTATTCTTAAAAAATTTCGCGCTAGCGAGCGAAAAAATTTTTGCTCGGGTTTTTAAAAAAAATTTGTCAAAAAAGTTTTTGCGATTTTTTATTGAAGTGATATACCCAAAAGAAAGAGCTCGTCGAGAGCGTTCCAAAAACATACTCAGTTTTGTCCCCCGACCAAAACTGGCGAAGTTACGGTAATTTGAAAATTTGATGACCTTTTTTTTGTGCTTGGCGGAAAGGGGAGGGGCGCAAAAATTTTCGAATTTTGGGGGGTCTGTCACCTATGGTTCGAACAGATTTTCGTGCTATAGTGGAAATTTTTATTTTGCCAACTTATAATTTATTGTTAAAAATGCAAAAAATATTTTCTTGCTAAATTAGGCTGTGCAGATTTGTGGTCACCAAAATTTCATGCAACATCGCAAATTTCCATGTGCTTTTTTAAACACGAATTTTAGAATTTGGTTGGAATCTGAAGCTCGATCATGCAAGAAACGTTTGAGCTGAGAAAATCACGCACTCTGCAATTGTTTTATACAGGTGGTGATTTTGCTGTCAACAATGTGGGAGATACATTATATACGACATGTGGAAACTTGCTAAAGGTCTTAAATATAACAGATGGTTCTGTAAGGTATATATTCAGTTTTAATTCACCCTCACGGTACAAACCTTGGAAGTTTAATGTGGGAAAAAGCGAAAAATTTAATATTTGAAGGCTTGTATTTTTCGACGAGTTTTTTTGGCGCTACAAATTCTAAAAAAATCGAAAATTAAAATTCGAAAAGTAGCCCAGTCACATCAACGATACGCTTTCCATACCGAAATAAAAATCGCAGTATTAGCCGTATTTTGTTTTACGTGATTTTTTATTTGATTTTTTATTTTAGGTTCGTTATTGGAGATTCAGAGGAGCAATGTCGCATCTCAAGTTTTATCCTAACTAATGATGATACGGAGATTATAATCGCTTATTCCAACGATATAATTCGGAGATTTTCTATAACACATGACGCTGACACGCTTTTACATCAATTTCGCGGCACCCATTCTGCTCCCATCCAGGTTTTACGATGTTTTACAAATTTAAATGGCGCGTCTATTTTGGCTACGGGTGGTGCTGATTTTGCTGTCAAAGTGTGGAATTTGGGAACACGGCAATGCACTCACAGTTTCCGCGGAAAGTCCGTTGTTAGTGCGCTATGCGGTGTAGACGGAGGGAAAAAGTTGGTGGCTGGTTATGCGGAGGGTCAGATTTATATGTTCGACTTAACAACACAAAACGTAAAGGATAGTCAGCAATTCGTAAGAGTAAACGCTCACACTAGGTTAAATATTTTTTGTTATATTGTTTTTGAAAAATTCAAATTAGGTCATGTTTAAATTTATTTATATTAACTTGTAATAATTTTTTTATTAATAATTTATTTTTTTAATATTTATTTTAATAATAATAATTGATTATTTATTAAATTAAACTAAAAGTATAAAATATTTCATTTATTAATATATATTTTTTAAATTTAGCCGTATTACATCTATTATTGCGATAAACTCTAATTCGGATGCTAGTAGCACGGTTGGCTTGGTGGCATTTAGTTGCGACCAGAATGCGTCTATCTTAAGTGCGAAAACGTTGGAACGCGTGAATTCATTTCCGATGAGCGAAATCGTGGAAAGCGCAATTTATTTGGGTGGTGCCGACTTGGAAGTTTTAACTGTTGGTCAACAAGGCAGCATATGCGTTTGGTCGCTTAAAACGATTAAAAAGTTGCGAGAAGCTACGGTTTCGAGGTTTTTTTCGTGTTTATTTATATTATATTTATTTCTAATTCATATTTTTCTGTTGTGGTCCATATTCAATTACGTTTAAATGTAAAACTTCAATTGTTAACTAATTCTATTCAAAAAAATATTATGCTAAAAAATATCATAACTGGGGGCCATCGAATATTTTCTTATCGAAAAAATTAAAAATTTAGCTGGAGTTTTGGCGAAAAATTCTTTTTAGGTTTGGAATCAATATGTTAACCGGAAATTTTTCATTGTCATTTGGAATTGTCTCTACATATTCTCCGAATTTACTTGATTTTTACGTACCTTAATTTTTTCAATATTTTTACATTATCAGATTCGTTTTTAGCAACATCGAAAATTTTTGATTCTGCATACGTAATTTTGAATATGGAATCCCAGCGGAAATAGTTTTATTTATTTATTATTATTATTTTAGAACCGCATTAGTTGGTGTTAGCTATTGTCAGAATACCAGAACAATTGTGTGTGCATCTGTGGAATTTGATCTGTTCTTTGTAAATTACAAAACACTGAAAGTGACGAAACAGTTTTCCGGCTTCAACGATGAAATTTACGATTCCTGTTTTATCTCGGAAAGAACTAATTGTTTAGCATTAGCTAACAATACACCTGATTTGCGGATCTACAGTATGACGTCGTATTGTTGCCATTTGGCTCAAGGTTATTTTTATGAGTCATATTTTATGCACGAGGGGAAGAACATTATTACGTTTTGAGTCAAGTTGTGTATTTACAAAGGCATAACAAAGCTAAGTAAATTTGTTTTTTTTTTGACAATAAAGATTCCAAAAATTCCTTGAAATTTTTTTTGAGGTACTCAAACTTGACAAATTACGACTGGTTTTTGAAAGATATTGAAAAGTTTTATTTAGAGATAATTTTATAAGTAATTTTGAAAAATTAATGATTTTATATATTATTTGTATTTTTTAGGTCATACGGAAAGCATTTTGTCTGTAGACACACCGGCTTGGGACGACTTTTTAATAGGGACCGGCTCGAAGGATAATTCAATTGGTATATGGCGAATTTCTCCGGGATTTGAACCGGAAAAGCTGCATCAAAAAAATGAGGACCAGCCTTTCGTACGGCGTATTGGAATTGCGACCGGCCACACAAATTCAGTGACATGCGTAAAATTTTCGCATTCAAAGTCTAATCCTTTCTTGGTATCTGTTTCTTCGGACTCAACATTGAAAATTTGGTCTCTAAGCACGTTGAAAAACAATGAAGAGACGTACGTTTTTTAACATTTGAAAAACTTATGAGTTAGCTTACAAACATGTTTGCTGTATCTTTAGGAATGTTTTATAATTTTATGTTAGTCGTTATTTTATTGGATACCGAAGACTTTTTAGACAGCTACATTTAAAAAAATTAAAATTTAAGAAAAGGCTACAAATCAGAAGTCAAATTAAGTGTATGGTAAAAAATGTATTTTTTAGCCAGAAATTAACACCCGGTCAAACGTTTGTTGCTCACTCAAAAGATATCAATTATGTGGACGTAAGCGCTAATGATAAACTTTGTGTGACAGCTTCAATGGACAAGACGGCAAAGTTGTGGCATATCGATCCAAAAACGTTGGTATTGGGGATTGCTGGCACTCTAAGTGGACATAAACGAGGTGTTTGGTGTGCACGTTTTTCCAAAACACGCGAGGTAATTTTAGATAAAAGTATACGTTATTTTTAAAGCTTACTTTTGATTTTTTTAATTTGCAGTAAGTACATGCGTTTTCTTAATTGTTTTTTTTTCAAAAAGTTCGCAAAATAAATTTGAGAAAGTTCAAATCAATATGAAAAAATTTCAAATTGCTAGTTCAGCTACGAAGTTTATTTAAGCCATTGGCTTTAATTTTTAGTAATTGTGATAAATTTGAGATTATAGTAAATTTAAAAGAATTCATGAATACGACGATAAAAAATTAATTGTTTAAAAACGCTTTTCGATTAGCTGTTTTCGACAAAAAAAAATTAAATTAATGCAAGCGATAACATTAAATTGCAGATTTTTAAAATTAAATTGATTTTAAGAATATTTAAAAACGAAATCATGAAATTTTGAACTAAAATCCATCGTTTAGGAAAATAATTAATTTTTAAGGTTATTTTTTTCTAGATTGTTGCCACATGTAGCGGCGATTGCACCGTGAAAATATTCTCATTGCTAGACAAAACTTGTTTGCAAACTCTCTCTGGGCATTTTTTTGCTGTTCTCTCGGTATTTTTTAACATTAATATATGTATAAGAATTCATTGAAATATGTTGTTTGTAGTTATTATTTGTGAACGGTAACGCCAATCGTTTGCTATCGGCCGATGGTGGTGGTTTATTAAAAGTTTGGGATTTGGAGAATGGTGTTTGCGAAAAGACGACTGAGGCACACACCGATAAAATCTGGTCAATTGGCGTGATTCCGCTGGTTCAGGATAATTTGGCAGACGCGGATGAAAAAGCGAACAAATTAACACGCTATGTGACGGTTGGTAGCGATAGTGAGGCGATTTTTTGGGAGGTAGAATATTTTTTTAAATACCGATTTATTTATTTTTAATTTTGGTCAATTGGTCGTAACAAGGACAATAAATTAAATTAAACAAAAAAATTTGTTTTATTTTTAGGACATTTCAGCGCTTGTTAAAACGGAAAAAATAAAGGCCGAGTGTAAAAGGTTAGCCGAAACTCAATCTTTGAATAATTTTGTGGATCAGGAGAAATATGTGGATGCTCTTTTGCTGACCATCGATTTGGCACAACCTTATCAGTAAGTTCTCACATGTTTACTTTTTTATTCAAATGCTTTTTTGATTTACAACTTTTGTCAATTTGTTTAATATGCATCAACCAAAAGTGATTTTTCTATAAAAAATGAGATTTCGATTTTGATTGATTTTTTTGATAAATAGAACAATTTTTGTCATGCTTTGAAACGAGCTTTTCAATTGTATGCTTGAAACAAAACCAGAAAATTAATCAATTTTTATGCGTTTTTTGACACTTTTTTTCTTTATAATATCTCACAATATTTTGACATTTTATTTTGTGAGACCTTCCAAAGGCAAAGTGCAAAAAGGGCATAAGAAATTTGATTCACAAAATTTTTTTTATAAAATTTCAAACATTGTCAAAAAGAATTGAACAAAAAAGAAATATGAAAGTTGAATGTTTTTCGATTTGTCTTGAAAATGCGGTCTTGATTGGTAATTTGAGAGACTGGTTTCAAATTTTGTATGGTACATGTGCGAATTTTTGGCGTACGTGTTTTCAATTTTTTGCTAAAGTTTAATTTCTACTTTCTTGTGCTTTTTTTATCGCAGATAACGCCGCAATGTTGAAGTTTTATGTATCTTGTAAGTACGGATTGATTTTTAAGTTATCCGATCAACGTTGATTATTTCATTTGGTGGAATCTTTAGAAATTCCAAAATTCCAATCTTAACTTTAGCTAATTTTTGGAAGCACTACGCGTGACTGTTGAGAATTAAAAAAGTAGTTGCTATCAACTATAATTAGATAAACAAAAAAATCAGTGGCGAATAGTCCTAATCAGTTTCATCGCAGCTTATTTAGATGTTTAAACGTAGTACGAAAAATTTTGGAGAAGGGAGATGATGGTAGAGAATTGGCGAACGCACTGAAGCTGACGACTCCTACACAACTTTCTATTTTGTTGGAATATGCTTCTCAATGGAACACTAACACCAGGCATTCACATGTATGAAGTTTTTCCTCTTTTTCTTTTGCATTGGACGTGCCTTTGTTTTATTTTGGTTGTGACAAAAAGTATTTGACAACTTTTTAACACTTTATTTGAAATTTTTTAATTTTTTCAAACTCAAATTTTTGAAATTTTTTGATTCTTTTAAAGTTTGATGTATTTAATAGTGAAACGATTTGCGTTACATGCACTGAGGAATAACATAAATGACTCTAAAAATTTGAGTTTACATTTTTGAGCAAATTAAAAAAGCAAAGAAAAACGTTTTTCGTTGAAAGATTCTTTGCAGGACCCAACATTTCTTTTTTTTTAATTTTCAGTTATTTCAAGTTTTTTTCAAATACTTTTGCCAAGAATGGAGAAGAACTCTGCTTTTTGTAAACATCCAAAATTTGATAAAATAACAAGGACTCAATTTTTTCAACGCTTTATTATGAAATATCTTCTAAAAATTACATTTTTTCTCAAAACAATTAATCCTTGGAATAAAATAGCTAAAGAATTAATTTTTATTTATTTTTGTAAGTTTTATATTAAAATAAAAATGAGATGGATTTGTTTAACAATTTTTTTTGGTTAAGCAACTTTTTTGTGTTACTCTATAATTGTTATTTTTAGTTGGGTCAGACGTTATTGAATCATGTTTTGAAGAGAATAACACCACAGGAATTTTTGAAATTACCTAATGCGGAAGCGTTGGTCAAAGCATTTGTTCCTTATTCGAACAGGTATTTTTCAAATACTATTTATATAATATTTATGGATATTTTTCTCCTTTTATACCCAATTTTTTGAACAGTTTTGAATTTTTTTATGATTTGTTTAATTTATTTTATTTTATCCAATATTCATAATGGATGTTATTACCATAAGTAATGTCTGTTTTTCCAAAATAAAAAAAAATTTCCAAAAAAATTTATGTCAATCAAAAAAAGGTTTTTTCTACAACATAATTTAAATTGATTTTAACACATTTAATTTTATTTAACTTTAATTTAAGTCTTTGGAATTCCACTGATTTATTTATTTTTATTTATTTTTATAAATCATAAAAAATGCTAAAATTTGCATGCAAATTTTTGACCTGCCATTTTAAAGGCCCAAAGTTCAATAAAAATTAAATATGTGGCAAATTCATTTTAAATTATTTTCTAAAGAATTTTTGATTTTCTTTCGATTAACATAGTGGCACGAAAAAACGGGCATTACTTACATTAATATATCAAGATTGTCTCGATAATGAATTTGAGATTTCGAAAATCGAAAGGCTCTCTTGTCATTTTTACAACGCTAGTGCTTATGAATTAATTCTCTCACTTTGTGTGAAGTTTAGTGAGTAATAATGTTATAAATTTTACAGGCATTACGATCGTCTCTATAATTTGAGGACAAATATATCATACTTGGAATACGTTTTTGACAAAGCTCGCTTTGATTTCTTGTATTGATTAACTTCTTATTGTTGTTTTTTAGTTGTTATCTTATTGTTAATTATTAAAAAATTTAATTAAATGTTTATAATAAGATAAATAACGATTATATTCGCTTTAGTATTTGTTTAATCATTACTTTTATTTATTTTTGGATTACTTTTAGAAGTTTGTTTTAGCTATAAACTTTTAAGTTTAAAAAAACGGTATTATGGCATCTATGGAAGTCAACGAGGAAATCCCCGACCTGATGGAGCTTGATGATGATGCTGAATCGGAGGTTAGTTTTTAAAGTTGGCTTTCTTGTATTAAAAATACCGGCGTATTGTGTGTGGGCCGGTAGGGAGGGCATGTTCCCCTTTGAAAAAATTTTTGATTTTATGTAATCGGGGGTAAAAATCGAAATTTTAATTTTTACGAATTGGGACACTCAAATTAAAATTGTTGGTTGCCCTCATTCCGAAATCCTATATACGCTAGTGGTTATACATTTGTGAATTACAGGTAATGAATAATATTCCGCAACGTAAACGTCGGACAAAAAACGACCGCCCGCAAACGGTAGATATGTTTTTGAAAAAAGACGAGGGAACTTGTAAAAAGGCGAGTGATAGCGCCGATGTTCGCTCTATCCCAGTACCTGCATGGAGACGTGGAGTTTTGAAACGACGTTGGGTAGAGATCATGACACCGGTCGTTAAACAACTAAATATGCAAATTAGGTGAGGGCTGGTTTATCAGATTTTTTCGTCTTTTTCTAAAAGCTTATAACGCCAAAATATGACTTTTGAAAGAAATAATTTTCAATTCTCAGCAGCCACGCTTTGCGTACCAATTCTTTGTGCAGCCGCGAGTTATTTGAACTTTCAGTATATTACAAATTTGTTTTTAAAGATTGTCGGACAAATAATAATTTTTCACAAAACGATAAAATAGGAATGTTGTAAACGATTGTATTTGAAACGAGCTGTTTAGGTACAACTTGAGAACAAGAAATGTGGAAATTCGCTGTCCACCGGATAGCACGAACAAAGCAAACTTGCAAAAGGCGGCCGATTTTGTGCGTGCTTTCGTATTGGGCTTTGACATTAATGACGCAATCGCACTTATCCGACTGGATCACCTATTTCTTGAATCTTTCGAAGTCAATGACGGTTGGTTTTTTGTTTCGTTGAGCGTGAATTCCTTTTTGCTCTCTCAATTTGTCATATTCGTCGTACAAGTTGTCAACTTTTTTTTTGACAAGTGCTTAATGTTTTTTTGTATCATATCTGTGCAAGGTGGGGGGGGGGGTGAATTTTTTTTGCGGGATGGTCAAAATGTCTCTGCTCCCAGACGTCGGCGAACAAAACCGAGTATGTTTTTGGAACGCTCTCGGCGAGCTCTTCTTTCGGACGTGTCACTTTCCTAAACAATTTCCAAAAAATTTTCATGATCAAGCAAAACATTTTTTCATCTCATGTTTTGCTGATCATGTTTTGTCATGTTCAATCATGTTTTGCCGAGCCCACCAGAAAATTATCAGAAATGGTTCAGGAGGGAATTTAAATTAATTTTTATTTTAATAACTCTTTTCTCAATTCAGTAAAATGTTTTCAATTTTGTAAGCACTAAAATAAGTAGGAAAGTGGAAAATTTTGAATATAATTCGATTTTAAAACATAAACATGATATTTAGTGAAAATGTTGAGAGGCGATAATTTAAGCCGTGCGATCGGTCGCATCGCTGGTAAGGATGGTCGTACCAAGCTAACGATCGAAAATGTGACGAAGACAAGAATTGTCCTATCGGACAGTAAAGTTCATTTATTGGGAGCATATCAGAATTTGCGTATTGCTCGTCACACTATTTGCAGTTTAATAATGGGTAGGGTTTATTTTTGAATATATATAATTGGATTATGAAAACGAAAAAAATTCAGGTTTTGAATTCCAATTTTTTGGGCTTCAGAAATATATACATAATATATTGGGTCATGTGACTCACCGCCTCAGACTCAAATGTGTTACTTCTTAATTCATCATTTTAAAATTTAGGTACACCGCCAAATAAAATTTATGGTAATTTACGAAATCTATCGAGCCGTATTGCGGAGCGTTTGTAATAACTCAAAATTCGAAGTTGAAGCCTTCATCGGTGTGTGTTACGTGGTTGTTTTATAGTTATTGTTCAAAATAAATATATTACTTCAATCTCGCAACTTTTTATCATTACAATTTATTGTTAAGACTTTCCACACGGAAAGTCTTAATTGCTTAAAGAGCTCGAACCGATTTACACCTAACTTATTATTGGTTTCCTTTTTTGTCTCCATCGATTTTAAAAATCCATCGGACTAATATTTCTTCTGTTATTATGTTCAAAGAAGGTAAACTGGAAAACCGTTTGACCCGTTTTAAAAGAAAAAAAATATTATAGCACTTCTTATTTCACAGTTTAACCTTGAGTTTGTACGCGCAATTCAATTTAATTCGCAAAAATTTTCACATTCTGCTTTTAATGAATTATTTATTAAACAGTTTCATATTTAAAATCATGGTGAAATTAAACCAGCCAAAACGTAGGTTGGTTTAATAATTTTTTAATAGATAACATTCGAAAAGCTCGCAAAATTAGAATTTTTGCTGTATTTGGTAAAGTGGGAAAGAAGGTACAAAAATTCAAAATTTGTCAAAATTTAAATGAAAAAATTCTGAAATGTTTTGGAGACTTTCATAAATCCAATTTTGGGGCATGAATAATTGTGGACCGACTTTTGAGGATCGGACATTTGCGGACCGAGGTTATTTGGAAAGTTGTCAAACTTAATTTTCCAACTTTTGGGGGTCAAAAAAATTTTTTTGGTATTTTTATGCCGAATTTTTATTTTCTGCTCAAATATATTGAAAATTCATAAAATTTCTGACAAAATTGTAATTTTTTAATAAATTAATTACTGAACATTTTTAGCGAAATTCGCAAATGTTTAATCCGTAAAAATATGTCCGCAAATCCCATAACATTTTTCATTGTTTAAGAAAATGTCGCTGCTAATTGGCTTGAATTTGGCCTTGGCCGTTTTTTCAATCGGTGTAGCAGCGTTCGCACTTACTTTATTATTTTTTGTGCTTCTAAACAAATCACATTCATATTCGATTACTCATACTGTTCGGCTTCGTTCCGCAATTTATACTGACGAAAAATCGCCGCATGTTGGATCTTTCGCCAAAGATGAACCTGTGGTACGTTGATAATTGCAGTAATCTGGCGCGGTATTGAGATCTCTTATAAATTTGGAAGCGATTTCGTATCCACTTATGAAGTGATTTTTTGAGAAAATATAAGCAAAATTTCAATTGTTGTGCTCGCGCGGATGTTGCAGCGCCTTCAAAATTTTATCGCTTTGTTTTTGATTACCTTTCTCGCACCTCTTCTTTTTTTCCGATCCAATCGGTTAAAAAGTTTGATAACAGTAAAAATTCATTTTTTAATGATTCATAACGATTCCTTTTTATTAAATGAGTCGCGAATAAGTTGACTCTTGCTTAAAGTCGTGATTCAACAAAAATAATTCAAATCATAGCATTGTATTGAAAGAAATACATATGTATGAAAAATTATAATATTTGTTTTTTGAGAAATTTTTGAAAAAATTATAAGAAAATTTTTGATTTTCGGTAAAAACTTCTTCCAATTTTCAGCAATTTTCTCTTTCTGTTTCGGAAAATCATTTTTTGAAATCATTTTTTGAAATTGTCAATTTTTGAAATCACGAGGGTCTTTCAATTTTCGGAATTCTAAACGCTAAACCTCTGGTATACATATAAATAAGTATCTGGTTCATTAAAATTGAAACAAAGCGTCAGATATTTCGTCATGTTTCAAAGGTGGAACGATATATTTATGCGGATTACTAATTTTAATCGATTTTTGGTACATAACTAAAAAAAGTAAAACAATTCGTTTGACGAATAATTTCAAAATGCGTCGAATAGCTTATTTGCAAAAGAAATGTACCGTCAAAAAATCGGTTGAGCACAGAAATCCGTAAATGCCAGTCCGCTGTTAATAAAATGTTTCAATAATCTCGGAACCATAATATAAAATTAATTTTAACCAACTAATTACTATAGCATGCTAAATTATTTTTCTTTTTAGAGCTCAAATACGTCGGGAATTTTTCCCATGAATATTATACCCACTGGAAAATCTTCGTCGGAAACGTCAAATTTGTCCCATCACTAACCATTAATTTGATTAATTCAACGAAAATGAGGTTAAATGTATTCACACCAAAAAGTCAGAGTCCGCTGCTTACATTCGGAAATTAGCGGGAAATAAATTCGAAGTTGCTCAATCTGATTAAATATTAGAATCGGACACGATTCTGCCAAGTGATATTACTGTAGACACATTCTATCAAGTATTCTGCCATATTTTACCCAACTAAGTACAATAGAGACGCCATTTAAAAAAATTAAATTAAAATTCATGTACATATCAGGGGTGGCAGGAAAATAAAATTTCATTTACGTAAGGGAAAATGGAAAATGGAAAGACCTTTTATTTTCCGCGTTTGGAAAACGGAAAATTTTAGGCCAAAACACGGGAAAATAGGAAAATGGAAACGGAAAATACAGATTTTTTTGAAATGCATTTTTTTTCACTGATTTTTCCCAATACATAAAATACAGATTTTTTATACCAAAATTTACAAAGTTGTTATGCAAAATTTTCCGGAAAATGGTCCATTTTCGTAAAATGAAAAATTTTAGGTCAAAAAAGCGGAAAATCGGAAAATGGAAAATGGAAACGGAAAATTTTGCCACCCTTGGTACATATGTATCAGGGTTGTAACAAAAGTAAATTTAAAATTTCGAAAATTTGAAATTTCGATTTTCAAAAATCGAAAGAAGAAAATCGTCGAAAATCGAAAGAAAAATTTTATCGAAAATCGAAAATTTTGTAAAAAATTTGCAAAATTCTTTTATTTCTTTTTGGTTCTTTCGGGTTATCGGACGCCAAAAATTTTTTTTGATGGTTTTTTTCGGTTTTCCGGTACGGAGAATTCGAATTCAATAGTGTTTTTTACTTTTTTAGTTGTTTTTGTGCAGTTTTTAACACTTTCGAGGCATAATTTTATAACATAATTCTAACAAAACAACGATAAATATTTAACAATTAAGCGGGCCAAAACTCGGCGATATCCTGCAAAATGACGGTGAAAGGATCACGACCCCCATCTCCAATTCACGCTTGCAAAACGTGATCGACGTCATCTTGCGAGTCTAGCAGTAGATGAAATGAACGGCCGTTTCAAGCGAAAGTTTTGATCCTTCCAGCCAATTTGACACTCGAATGCCTTAAACCGAAAAAAAAATACGATGAATGCGCAACATTAGCTTATTACACTTGTACACACGACATGTACTTTTACGGCATCCCCATCGAACTTTCACACCGAACGTTAATGTCATCCGGTGACCATTCGAATGTCATTTCACTCGGCAAAACGTGGTACTCTTGAAAGAATCGCACTGCTTCTTCTTCACTGTTCACACGCCGTGTTAATTGTTTAAAATTTATGTTAGAACGTTAGCAAACTAAAAAAGAGACAACATAAGGTTAGTTAACACTAGGAAAGTGTCAAAAACTGCACAAAAGCAACTAAAAAAGTAAAAAATATTAAATTCGAATTCTCTGTGCCGGAAAACCTAAAAATTTTTTTTGGCGTCCGATAACCCGAAAGATTTTTTTTATATTTTATGTGTATTTTTCAATATATTTCCAAAAAATCAAGAACAAAAAATTATTTGCAAGTTATGCAGTAATTCTTTTAATTATCAACCAAAATTTTATGAAATCTAAATGTAAGCTTGTGGCTTAATGGTTATTGTCCATGTTTGCGCTTTGGTCTTTGCTTGTTCGGATCCCGGCTCGGCTATACTTATTTTTTTTATTTTTTTAGTATGTTTTTGTATAATAAAAAAATAGATAATAGCTGTAAGTGATGTATTAACGAACCCGTAGGTGTTCGAACCTTATGTTCGAACCTTATGTGACTAACTTACAAATTGTGAATCAAAATTGAACTAACTTATGTGAAAAAGTTTGAACCTTAAAACTTTAACTTTCTCCTAAAAATGACACATTTTGATATAATTTTCACTAAATTTTTGTAAAAAAAATTACTTATGGGCCGAGTTGAATTGAATAAAAAATTTCTTCAAAATTTTGAAAATTTTCAAAATTTTCGAAAAAATGGCCGATTTTTCGAAAATCGAAAGGAAAAAAGACCGAAAATCGAAAATTGTTACACCCCTGATATGTAAACGTATAATGTGCAAAGATGTCAAATTTGTATATATCGAAAGCCGTAAGCTAAATTTTTTCTGCTGTAGGTCTATATTTCTCAGGAATTTCTGTTTTATGGAAATTGACAATTTAAAGGTTAAATAAAATGTTTTCAAAAAAAAAAGATTCAGAAATGCAGATCTTTAAAAATTTGTTTATTCATTTATAAATTTATTTTTTGAACTTAATAATTGAGCGGAAAAAGCATTAGATTAAACAGCAACAATTACACTCAAAAATATCCGAAGATGACTAATTAGTTGTGTTATAAACGTAATTTACATACTTAGTTTACAATATTTAGTTGCTGGTTCAAACAGCAACGATTAAACAACAACAATTACACTCAAAAATATACGAAAATTGACTTTATACGAAGATTTGATTTCGAAATTCATTGAAGCAATATTTTTTATGAAATTTCAGAAATTGAAACACTGCAGATGAGTCTATTTTCCAAGATAATTGCACTTTGTTTTTCAATGCATATAATAAATTTTTCTGGGAATTTGGCATTTGAGTACATATAATATGGGGAAAATCTATTTGGTATTATACAGTTAGTCGCAGACACATATCACTTTTTGGCGTATTTCTAAATTCAGGGAGACCGCGGCACTTCTAAATTTCGAATCAATTCCATTAATTTTTTGCAGCATTGTTGGAAGATCCTGAGTCGTTGTTCTCGTCGTCCGTCACTGAAAATCTACATTTACATATAATATTTTAAAAATATATAACGTTATTTTTTAGAACTTCAAAAATATGTTGTCGTCAGGTTTATTTATAAATAAGTTTTGACATGCCTTGATCCAGTTCCTGGACAAGATTGCTCATGTTGGAGGTAATTGCGCCGGCTGCTTGCAATAAGTCGCCTTGAAGTTGGGAGGCGGGCACGCTCCCAGCTCGCATCAAATTCAAATTCGCAAATGAACCGCCTCCTCTTTCCATCGTGTCGGCCGTGCCACCGCGGAAGGCGTTGCTTACCATTCCGCCAACTCCACTTAGCGCTTCCGGAAATCCCAACGACGCTACGGAGTGCACATTTGATGCACTGGCACGCGGAAGCGTTTCGCTTGGCGTATTCTAAAATATCGTATAAAAAGAATTTTATTTAAATTTGTCACTTTTTGTTGTCGTCAATTATATGTATTTAAAATAACACTTTTATTATTCAGTTTTCGTGAAGCCACTTTTTGGATGATGGTGGCCTTTTAATGGAATTTCTATTAAATGGAAAAGTATTATGTGTTTCCAAATTTTGGCTAAGGTTAAATTTCGACTTTCCCGCACTTTTCTGGATTGCCCGAGTATCCCATCAATGGGGGCAATCGATATGTCAGCGAATAGCCCATTAAAAATTATGTACATCTGTGTAATCAAAAATGCTCAAAACCCAAATATCGGAGTACTGGTTGCGATAGAAAAAAGCGCGGGAATGTCGAAATTTAACTTTAGCCAAAATTTGGAAACACATTAACCGTTTAATGGAAAATGAGTTAAATCGGAGAAGCGCACTCAGAGAGAAGCGCATCTCTCGAGCATTGCATTTTCGGTTTCTGTCGCTTTTAAAAACTCACACTTTTCAAGTTTCTTACATTTAATTGCGTCATGAGATGCTGTAGTTGCTGCATAAGTTGGTGCCGCAAGTGTTGCTTCTCCCTCATTTTGGCTTCCAATTCCGCTGTCCTTTCCCGAAGTCCATTCAACTGACCGTTACTGGCACTATTCACACTCTACAATGGAAAATAATGTTAGGTTTTTTTGGTCGACATTTTTTCGAATCACCTCTTGAAAACCCTAGAAGGTCATTTGGTGCGCTGATTCCAAATTTCCGAACGCGCATCAAAATTTTATTTTTTGTACATATACATATCATTCGAAAACCCATACAGTGATTATTTTTCACAATGGAATATTATGTTTATTTTCACTCCCCGACGGCGCGCGAACTTTTCATTCTCGCGTTAACATTCGCGCGCCGTTAGCGCGCTAGCGAATGGAAAAAAGGTATGATTCCATTACGAAAATTGATCTGCTTTCGAATCGGTCCTGTACTCTCGAATAATGTATAATATGCCCTATTTTGACGCTCCACTTGACCGCGCTCAGATTCGGAATCAGAAAACTAGGCGACGGTTTTTTTTTGAGAAATATTTCGACTAAAAATTGGGCAGATCAGAAGTCGAATTAAGCAACCTGTTGTTGTTCAAGGATTGCCATTTCTCGCATCATTTCGTTATTTTCTTCTTCAAGCTTAGCAATCATTGCATGCTCATCCAACCCTTCCACGCCAGCCACGCCACGCGGAGGCCCCATTACCGCCAATTTTGCCAACGAGGGAAACTAAATTTAAAAGCAAACTTAAATTATTTATTTGTAAGAGATAGACAAGGTTTTCATTTCCGTAAAATATTTGTTTTATGAAAAATTATATTGAAATAAATTTTCATTTCATGGTTCAAGTTGAAATGGCAAAGTGAAACAATTTGATTTCAACGAAAAAAAGAGTGAAATGATTTCATTTCAACATGAAAAAGTTTAAATGAGAATGAAATAATATTAAATTTGCGCGCCAAAACCTGAATTTTTCTTGCTGAGTGCATTAGATGTTTGGAAAAACTGTACATAGTCATGTTTATTTTTGCACAAATTTAAAGTTATTTCATTCTCATTTTATTATACATACATTTTCAAGTTGATTTCACTTTACCATTTCCTTTTTTCTTGAAATGATATGATTTTTTTATGATTTTTTTGTGAAATTGATTTCATTTTAATTTTCATTTCACGATTTTTTGGAAACACTGGAGATGACGAAAATTATTTAAAAAAATCTTATTGTTTCTAAGCAAAAAATAATCAACCGCAGTCCGTCCTGCCAGTTTTGCAGCATAACGCGCGATAAGTTTGTGTTCGTCGTCCATGGCGTTTTCATTACCGTATTGACCGGGCAAGAGATTTGATGTCCAGTCCGTTAAGGAATCCATGGGATGATGTTGTCTAAAAAAGTAATCTGTTAAAAACATTCAAATGTAATCATTCAAAATCTATTTTATAATATCTAAAGTTCACTTTTTTGAGCAACGAAATTTGCTGTCCGACATTTGTGACTCAACGTTAATATTATTAAGAACTTTTTTAATTAATAATTTTATGTCCTTTAATTATGAAATTGCAAGAAAAAACATTACAAAAAATGCTTTCAAAATAAATTTTTCAAAAGAACCGGTTAAAAGAAAATGTTGACCATAAAAATTACCTTAAAGCTGTTGGCGTAATCGGAACAATGTTGGCCAAGTCAAGCGGTCTCTGAGGTTTTATTGGGAATGTTTTGTGCGTTTTTGTGTTGTGCGTCGGCACACATTGGAGCGATTTTTGTATGGAATGTGCAAGTTGTTTCGTTGGAGATTTCTTTAACAATAAAAACATCAAATATGTAAAAAAATAATAAAATAAAATATTAAATGTGTGCTTTGAATTCATAATGTAGTTATTAAATAACAAACATCATTCATTAAAAAACGATTTCTAACAGTTTTTTTTCTAACAGTTCGAAAAACTCAATGTCAGGAATCAAGATGGAATTTTATAGCAAATTAGTAGTATCTTTGACTCGCGGAACGCGATTCTTTAGAATTTTTCGAAAGAAGTTTTTGTGGATTTTCGAAAAATTAAGGGAATATGCAAGTCAATTAAATCGATTCCGATTTCAGCTAGATCCGTGACATCAAATTGTTTTGTCAAATGAGTCCAAACTCGGTAATGTGTCTTTTAATACACAAAGGGTTAATATTAGAGCTGTGACGTGACTTCACGGATGAATCAATCGTCCGTCTATGTATAACGATTCAACTCATATGTAACTCGGTAATCCCTCGCGGATTCCCTTGCAAACGCGGGGCTGGTTTTACGCGTAGCGCAATCATTTGGTGGCGCAGGGAATACAGGGAGTGGAATGATGGAAGAGGGCGGTGCAAGTGAATGGAGGGATAGTGGCCAGGGAGTGAAAGGTCAGTGTGGCGAAGGTCAGAATCTACATTTTTTCAAAATTTATATTTTTCTAATTTATAATGGCCTTATTTCTGGTCTACGATTATTTTTTAAGTGATTTATGGCCATTTTTTGAGGGTCATGCCGAGCTAATTCCAAAAAATAAGTCAAGTCACAACCCTGGTTAAATTCCAACAAAAATGTGAATTGTAATAACGCATTTAATTCAATTTGCCTTACATAACTGGAGTATTCTTTCATTTCATGCTCGTTTGAGTGCGATTGGCTTGTGCGACCCCGCCAAAAGCAGGATTGGCACAGCTGATAATTGGCACATCGCTGGCACTTGTAGCGAAATCCCGTGAACGAGCGTACCTGACGAGCATATAATTATTATACATTTACGTTATGAGGGAATTCGAGAAGAGGCAAGCGAAAGGATTGTGTATGTATGTAACAGAAACCGCAATTACAAAGAGAAACCATTTTGTTTTAAAACTAAAGTTTTTAAACAAATAATATATTCATTTTCACAAATTTAAGAGTAGGTGGAATTTGAAGATTGTTATGGCGACAGTCAATAACACCAAATACATATAGTGAAAAATTTCAGCTATGATTGGAATCTTAGAGCATTCTTGGAATGATATCATTCAAGAAATTTGTTAACCGCAGAGGTTTTATATGTTCAAAAATTTCCAATAGAAAAAAAAAGAAAAGCTGATTATTAATTTGACGTATTACCTGACACGCATCACAGACCACGGGATGGTAGACGTGCTCCACGGACGCCATTCGATGCAAAAGTGGCAGCCACATAAGGCAAGGTGGACAGGAATCGCTAATGATGATATCGAGGAAGTGATTCAATGTTACCTGATCTTCCTAAAAACTCAGTTTGACATTGTTAAGCGATGTTTTTGTAATTGTGTACCATGGGGTAGTATATTTTTCCGGGTGCAAGAAATAGCTAAAAATCGAAATTCTAAAAATTTTAACCTTTTTTGTATCTATTATAATATTGTTTATAATGTTACAATATTGTAACCTTTATTTCTTGAGCCAAAACATGGCTAATATTAAAAACAACAAAGTTGTTCATCAGATTTTGGCAGTAGGTGCTTTTTTGAATTCGCACCAAATATGTAAGTAAATATGTCTGAAAGATACCCTTTTAAAGCATTGTGATAAGGCGGTTTCAGAAAACCCGAAAGTCGGCGCTTCGAACACGGCGCTCGGAAGCGCCAAAACTTGCTGCAAATAATCGGCAAATTTTTCGTATTCCATTATGCCGGACGAGTCGGAGATTTGCGAGAAAATATCTGAACGGCGAATTTTTTTGACCAAATTTTTTGAAAAAAACTTTAAAAGACAACTTACATCTGAGCTTGTCTACCAACTTTCCGGCGCAAAGAGTCGCCAAGCCCACTTTTATGGAGAATATAGTCAATCGACCAATATTTTGTCTAAATTGTTTTTGTTTGTATTGGAAAAAACCTCAAAGATATTTTTTTATCTTTTAGGGATTTTTATTTATTATATATTGAAAAAGTTTCAAATCTGCAGACTATTCAAAATTTTAAACTTTTAGAAACAACATGTTTGCGACATTTTGTTGATCTGAAATACATATAGATGTGGCTTAAAAATAACGCGTTTGGCTAATTTTCTTTCGTGTTTTTACATATCTATGTACATTTCCTCTCGCTCACCCTTTTTGGGCTCCCACATCCCCCGCTTCTTTCCCTCTAAAGACCAAATTATTTGTGTTTGTACCATTACCTATCATACACGCCTAACAGAAAGCTTAGTAGCATCGAAATGGACCGATCCGTATCAATGTGTTGTGTTGTTGGAAGGCGTTTGTTCAGATTGTGGAAGACGGATGTCAACAGCAGTTCAAGTCGCGAGATTTTCAAGTGGGCACTTGTGGGCATTGCGTTAAGGCCATTTTCGCGAAATGATTCAATCATATTCCAAATGTCTACCAAATGGACTAAAAATAGCTGTGCCTT
>SAUE01000353.1:247452-258592 GCA_009724625.1 Deladenus siricidicola | reverse complement strand
GTAAGAATATGTCCATATGATAATGTGGGCAAAAAATTCCAAAACATAGATGCTCTTTGGACAAATTCGGAAAGTCATAAACAACAAATTGGTTTATCTGCCAAATTTATAAATTTGATTAGAGAAAATTGCATTTTGTTATATTTTACTTTTTTCCAATGCCTACAATGTGTAGTGCTGGCGTAATGGGTAGGAGTTTTGAGCCGGGTTTGAGTAGTGAGTTCGGTTCCGCAATGAAGATATTTTGGTAGCCTCCAATATTAAGAATTGTGGACACTTCGAATCTCACAAACGAAATAAAATTTATTAGTGAAATGAACTTTCAGTTTGAGTGACTTTTCAAATTGAAATATTTCACGTCGAAATACCATTTCATCCGTGCAATCGATAGTGAAAAACACATTTGAGAAAAATGCTACTCTGAGCGGATTTCTTTTTTCAAATCTTTTTTTGCAAAACATTAAATGGTAAATCTATTTTAATTCTCAATTACTGTAGCAGAATCTTCTTTAAATTAACAACAAATAAAAAATGATAAGCAACAACATTTTGCTTTGCTTTCAAGCAAGTAGCGGTGGACCCAAAATCAGTTCTCATTATGTTTTTTCAAATAATAAATTAAATAAATTAAAAAACGATATCACGTTTTAGTTATAGTCAAGTCAAAATACCGGTCGGCAGCATTATTTACTTTCAATTTTATTGAAAATTTCTTTTTATTTAAATTTGATTTTTAATTAAAAGAAATTTTGCTTTTTAATTTTTAGGTAAATATAGCTGGAGAATTTATTGTCTTGTTTGAGAATTGAGGAAATCAGCCGAGAGACGCGACGAAACAAAAATCTTGTAAATACCCATTAGAAACGTACCATTGGTTTTGCTCTGCACAAATCGTAATTTGCAAGCGGTTCGATACGTAGCAAAACGAATTGAGTCGAAGTCTTTGACGCCTAAATTTGTTCATAAAATCATCAGTATGAATGAATAACAAATAACATCTGCGTTAGAAATAGCGTTGGTTAAAATCTTCAGAGATTATGTATTTCAATAAAATTTTCCTACGCATTTCATCAATAAGCGCCTGCAAATAATCGTTGCCCGCGGCTGCGGCAACCGTAGACGGACCGCCGAGCGCCGTCTCATTCGCTGCAAAAGCGATGGACCGCGTCGTCGCACTCATCTGCGCAATATTCGTGCCGTTCTCATTCACCATTGCGGCGGCGCAAGGCAAAAAAGTCAATGGCGATGGCAAAATCCGTCAAAGCTTAAAAAATAAAAATATGAGTAATTAAATAAGTAAAAACTAAAACTGGACATTATATTAATTTCAACTAAAGTCCGTGAACTTCGTGATTTTAATTGTAAAATATGTAAACCTAGTCATTGTCCCGAAAAATGAAACAGTGAAAAGGAAAATATTTCATGGTTTCACGTAATTTTTGAATATGTATGAAAAGTAATATACATATATAGTTATATCATTATACAATTTAAAATACGTAGAAGTAAATTCTAAAATAATCCAAGAAGAATTAAAAAAAGTCAAACTTCGGTTAAATTGTCGGACCTATGTAAATAATCATTTATGAATAAGCGGAGTATTTTTAAGATAATTTCCAATGGTGAAATGGAGCAACAGACAAAAACACTATTTCTATTTGTTTTAACAAAATATTCAAATACGAAACTTTAAGAGTTAAAACTATCTAAAAAAACTTTAAGAGTGAAGCCTAGCTAATACATAGAGATGAATTGTAAAAATTGAATTTCATGTACAAAAAATTGAAAAGATTTTTTTTACTTTCTCATTTTCCGTCATTATGTTTGCACATTGGCGTGTAATATTGGTCATTGATAGTCTTTCTTTCCCGTGAGTATGCATGAATTACCCGCATAAAAATTGCCGAAAATTTTATATTGACTAAATTTTGGGCATGGGGGAGAACACAAAACACCAAAAGCGTGAGGAAGATGGATGCGAAAATAACTGAGAGGCAAAAAAGACTTCGCTTTTCGCAAAGTCCTCGCTTTTCTCTTAAATTGACTTTGCAGGCCGGCTATCAGCGAGGCGAACTGAAACAAAACAAGAACAAGAGTCAATGAAGTTTAAAGCCGAAATTTCACATTTAATGATAAAAAGTTTCATCGAAAAATTTATATAATAATGTGCCTTCCCAAACTATGTATATACAAACTCTTACGGATTTTATTTGTTTTCTTCACCAACTAAATTTAAATTTTTTTTATTATGGCCAAACATTTTAATAGTAAATAAATAAATAGGAGGAAGCGACGTTTGCGGATTTCAAAGTCTAATCAACTTTTGCACGTTTAATCGAAAATATTTTAGTAAGCTAGCTTCGACGCGGAATTTTATTCCGAGCCGAATCATATGTTAATACATATGTTAATTTTAATTTTTTTCTGTTTTCAGAAAAATGTTATTATTGAAAAACAAAAAATATTTTAAAATTTTGCATAAATAATATGTTTTGTTTTTTAAAAACAAAATTTCCTGGAAAGTGTAACATGCCATTCGACGTCGAATAAAAAATGGATAGCTTAACCTTATAAAATATTATATGTGTCATTAAAAATAGGTTAAAATTCGACATCCGCAAATGTCGGGTTCCGTAAACATCGGTCCGCCGATAAAAATATTTATAAAATAGCACCAAAAAGAGCATTACTATGTATTTTAATAGCTTTTTCAGATGTCTAGAACGTCCCGCCACCTAGAAATGATACTTTTCCGTGGAAAAGCAGTCAAATGTGCGAAAATAATCTATTTTTTGGCATTTTGTGATTAAAGAATAAAAATGTTGAAAAGTGGCATTATAGCGACTCATCTCATATGTATTAAAAAAGGCCAATAAGTTTTGGGATATTTTTGCAAACATTCTTTCAAGCAAGCAAATTTGTGAAATTCATATAAACGAAAAATCGGCCGATTTTCGTAAATTTTGCAACATTTTTGAAATAAATTGAAATTTTTTTAACTCAATATACGTTTGAATTAGCTCAAAAATGGAAAAATGAAGTTCATGAACTCGAAAACGATCAGCTGAAAATGAAAAAGCAGCAAAAAAGCACCCCTGATACGAGTGCCTTAACTTAGTAATTCCCTAAATGTGATGCCTTAAAAATATGCCGGTATTGAAATATAATAAAAGCTGATTAACTAAAAAAAATCGCATTTGAATTGATTCTTCCTCGTAAATTTGGACAAAACTAGAAAAGTACATGCATGACAAATTAACCATAAACGATGCATTTATCGGCTAATAAATTTTTAAAAAAGAACTAAAATCGTCCAATTTAAGCAAAATGCTACACAAATTACATAAAAATATACAAATATGCAAAAAATATGTACGGGCAAAAATAGTTGTCAACATTAAGCTTAAGATTATGCTTAAGATTTCAATAGCAAAAAAGCAGGAAGCAATTTATGTGCAGTAAAAAGAAAAAAAAGTTGGGTTAACTAAATTAGGCATCGAATGAGGAAAATAAACAAAACAATTTATAAAAAATTTTTCAACCATTTGCACAGCCTACATAATGAAAATCAATCATCAATAAAGTAAAAATTTAAAAAAATTAGAAGTAAAAATTTTAATTAAAAATCAGAAAGTGCACATTCGACAAAAGAGATAAAAAATAATTGAGAAAGCAAAAAAAAAGGTTGGAAAAAATTGAGAAAAACATGCAAAACCGCAGAGGTTCTACATTAGAAACAACAGTAAAAAATAATATTTATAATAATTTCTATAAAAATCTATTTTTACGGAGTTGTAAAATCTGTTCGACTTCAATACATTTTTCCATGCAAAAGTGTTATACATACGTACATAAAATAGCATAATATGTATTATACGCAATTTTTTTTATCAATTATTCCAGATTAAGTAGCGGATTAAGAACGAAAATGATGAGCAACGAACAAAAGAAATATGCAACAAAATTAGTCCCAGCAAAACGTGGCAGTCGATAGGATTAAATATATTACACCCTCAATATGATACACATGTGTTTTACGCATTTTAGTTAGTTTTATATGTCTTACGTGTGTGTGCTGGTCTCTTTGGATAGGATGCCTTCTTCAGTGCAAATTTCACTTTAAGCCAAAAAATAAAGGAAAAGCAATGAATTTGAAAAGAGGTTCAAATGCTTTTGGATATACATATAAATGTCTCGCCGTCTATTTCTGCGCCACCATGCATTTTTGTGTCGTCTCGCATTTAGCACAAAGCAGAATGTGTGTTTTTGGATGGCATAACACATACATATACATACATGTGTGCTCAGGGTGTCGTTTACCACCTAAGCCTAGTTAACGATAGATGTGAAAAAAGGAACAAAAAATGTATTGCATGTTAGTTTCATACATAGTCTGTTTGCATATCTGCTACATGATGCTATTGCCTTTTATGATATATTGTCCGTGTCTACGTATAACACATACACACATATATATGCTTAAGTACAAAATTGGCACAAAACGTGGAAAAAAGTAAGGAAAGCACGTTCAAATAAAGCACGTTCACATTTTTATACGAGAAAACGCACATATGTACGTATGTATGCATGTACATAGTAGCTTAATAAGAAAAACATTAAACAGCAATATATACAAATTATAAATAAATAGACACACCAAACGTAAATTTGGAATAATGTATACCACAAAATACAAAATGTACATAAATAATGTGTCTGAATGTGTGTATATATGTACATATTATACTAATAAATTTTTCTTCCAGTGAATTTTGTCCAATTTTTGTTATCTCAGCTGGCTGCAAATTATATACATATCTAAAAACTGCCTGTTTTAGTAAAGTCATGTAGCTATATCAATAAGCAATTAAAAATTAAAATAATAATGCAATTATGATAAACATTGGATTGGTTCACTCTTAAACTACGATAGAAACAAGCAATATTGAATAAATTCAAAGGCCACCTCTTCGCCATAAGTCAGAGTTATTACTGAGAATTATTTCTTCGCAATTGTTCTAACAAAGAAGTTGTTAGTTTTAGACGAAAAATTTTGATTTCGTAAAGATAAAGTCTTTCTACATATTACTTCTAATGTGCTTTAAAACATTTTACGTTTTTTTCAATATCTTTTATTTAGCCTTGCAAAAAATGTGATTGTTCAAGGAAAATGTTTTACAATCAGCGCTTTTTCTTTTTTAAAACTGTACTTTGAGAAGCATGTTCATTTGAGCGTGCAGTTTAGTAGACATCAAGAATTACTTTTTGTAGTCTTCGATTACGGCCTTTGTGCAATAAATCATTACATTGCTGCATTTCCCATGGTCAGCGCAATGCAATAATTTATTAAACGAATTCAAATATACGTACATATGCATGTACCAGTGGTGAGAAAATTTTCGATGTTCGAAATTTCAAACTAATTTTCGACTCACCCTTGGTGTATATGTATATGAAGAATTTTAAAATTTATTTTGAATAACTGAGAACTCATGAATTTCAAAATTTTCATCCAGAAACCAGGTTTAAAAATTAAAAAAAACAACAAAATGGTAAGTTAAATTATTTTAATTTCAATTTTCAAAATACAGTGTGACACAAAAGTTTAGAAACACCTCTAACTTATGATGTTTTTGACATGTTATCGATTTTTTGGAGCTAATGGTTTCAGATTTTAAATGTTTTATCGAAAGCTATCTATTGGTGCAGTTTGGATTTCGAAAATTGGAAAACTTTGATAGAGTAAAATGTTCAGATTGACGAGCTCTTTCGAAAAATCATAAATGTATTAAAAAATAAGTTCAAAAATTATCAAAAATAGCTAAAAACGGCAAAAATTGCAAAAATGCCATTTTCGAATATTTTTTACGCCTTTGCCAAAGTTCTTCAAAAACAGGTTCACAAGCAGTTTGTTTTTAGTCGTTCTAGCGGTTGATTTGCGTTGGGCTAACTTCGTATTTTAATCATTCACAAATCTTTTATTTTTAAGCAAAGCATTAGAATTTCATTTTCCGAAAAAAAACTTGACAAACTGCTTCCAAACAGTTTTTCCGAAAAATAATTTGACTTATAGTCCTCATAAATTTCATGTCTTATGTACATTTATTTAAGCACCCAACGCTCAAAATCTTTGATAACATCATGTTTGACTTGAATTTTATTTGTCAAATAAGTTAAAAAAATAATAATCGAGAAGTGACGTTTGATTTAAAAAAGTAAATTTTATAATTATGCTCGGCGGTTATTGGAAATTTCATCAAAGCCAAAGTTGTCAAGGTCAATTTGTGTTGAGTAGCACTTATGGGCGAAGCACGCAAACCCTTTAATGCAATCCAAGTCTGTCAGACAGTAAGATCCTTGATAGCCCATTGTCGACACTGCGAAATTGCTGACAAATAGTGTGACTAATATCAATTTCAACAAACTCAAATAGTTCATAGTTTACTGTTTATTTGCTAAAAATATCATATGTATAACGAACACTCTGAAATAAAGATTTAAAAAGTTTATATTTTCTATAAATTAACGATATCCTTTGGATTAGGTTAGAGCGCAGGAGGAATACAAAGAGTTTAAGGGGCGGATGGAAACCCAAAAAATTGTCACTAACTTTTAAGAATAAAGAGGGGAGGGAAACAGAATTCAAAAATTTTCAATTTTTATTTTCGATTTATTTATTAAATAACGGAAACTTGTTCTTTACATGTATAGGACATTAGTATCCCTTGTCAGGCTTTTATTCAATATAAAAAATGCACTATCTTTTTCTTTTATGTACTTTTACAGAAGTCACGTAACATATTTTACAACTATGCCAAAAGAATTTACTTTAAAAATGAAATAAAAAATTAACTTTTAAGACGTTCACGTGATTCAGATTCGGTGATCCTTAAAGTTCAATTTATGAATTAATAATCGTTGCACTAATACCAGTGCCACGACGGACGTTGCGCACCAGTGCAATGTTACGGTGACCGCGGCTGTCCTCCCTACTACTACTGTAATCAATTTTCCAACAAATGCTCTTACACATGAGAAAGTAACATTGCGTATAAAACATCACATCTTTTGTAATACTGTATTCAAACATGTTTTTATAAAAGGACAAAAAAGTGGTGTCTTTAAAAAAGTGGCATTAGGCTTTGTTCTTGAACATATTTCATTCTTAATTTTTATCAAATAAGTTTTTACATACCATTTTCAAACAAATTATGTAGACATGTTGTTTGTATTTACCTCAAATCGTTCTTAGGATTGTTTCTTTAAAAGAAAAAAATATTTTCCACACATTTATGTTTTGTTTGCAGACAAAATATAAACCTCATAACATAATGGTTGAATTAGATTTTTTTGAATTTGATAGTGTAATCTATTTTCTGAATAAATTCAACAAAATATAACCAAAATTAATTTTTTATTGTAAATAAAATTAGTTGTTACAATTATACTCGGCGATAATTGGGGTCAACATCTTCAAAGTCAAAGTCGCCAACGTCAATGTGCGTTGAGTAACACTTATGGTCGAAGCACGCAAAATTCTTGCCACAATTCGAGTCTGTACTGCAGTAAGGTCCCCGATAGCTCACCGTTAACATCGCGAAATTAATGATAAATAGCGCCATTAACGATAATTTCAACAAAGTCGAATAATTCATATTTGACTTGCTAAACATTTTCATTTAAATTTTGTGCTTTATTATTATCATAAAAATGTGCCCAAAATGCCTACAAACTTAATAAAATTACAAAATTTGTAACGTCTTGGTGTACTCTTTGACAAGACGCCAAAAACGAATGATTCCATGTGAAAGAGCTCACATGGAGGAGTTAAAACGCTACAAAATAAAAAACATCTTTGATAGGCGAAAATTCTTTATTTTTTATTTTTCGTTTGCTAATTTGACAACGTATGTACATAAAAGTTTTTATACATATGTTAATTTTTGGGACCAGTTTTAATGCTCTTTCAAACTGAATAATAATTGGAAACGGCAAAGTGTCTTTTGGCTACATTTTACAAAATCGAAAAGTGTTTTACAACGTTTGAGGGTCAGAAAATCAATGCTGGATAATTTTAAAAAAGCTATGAAAAGTGCGTCGAATGACTCAACCGAATTAAAATTAAACCGGGTTCTTTTCCGTTATCTGGCTGCAAATTTTTTCGAAAGTGCCTAGTTCCGTAACAAGAAACAAAACACACACAAAAAAAAATTTGCGGCCAGAACGGAAAAGAACCTTAAACCGTTTTACTCAAAATTTTTTATGGTCATTTGAAGAAAATCATACGTTTGTCTTGTGACCAACTTTGAAAAGCTCAGAAAATACTTGACCAACAACGTCAGGTTTGTAGCTTTTCTTAGTTGCATATTATTCTAACTTTTATGAAATTTCAGCCAAATCGGTAACACCGACTTATTCGCTTGTGTTGGTTCTATTTTAGAAGTAGGACCAAAGCGTTGGTCTTATTTTAGAAAAAAACTTTAAATATGTATTAAAATAAGTATTAGGTTGTTCAATATGAAATGTCGGATTTTCGTTATTTTACTTTAAACATTTGTTTTACTTGAATAAAATTAATATGTATCAGTGTTATATATCATTCGAAGCTTAAGTTTTGCTGATTTCGAATTATCTGTTTATATGTTTTGATAATGTTTAGTAATGTCATAAAATTCACTTGGTTTTTAGGATGAATAATCGTGATTTTCGTGCAATTTTATTGTATGAGTTCAAACTCGGGCATAACGCAGCTGAAGCAACCAGGAAATATCGTGACCGCTTTGGGAGACCTTTCACCTGATGAACGCACCGCACAAAGATGGTTTAAAAAATTCCGCTCAGGCGATCTGAACCTTGACGATCAAGAGCGTGGTCGACCGAGTAACGTCATTGACGACGACGAATTGAAGGCCAAGTAGAGGCAAATACGCGAATAACTGTTCGAGAGCTTGCAGAAGACTTTGGCGTAAGCATTGGGACCATTTCCAATCACTTGAAGCAAATTGGAAAGTCAATCCGACATAAAATCCGACATTTCATATTGAACAACCTAATATTTATTAACACAAATATTCCAAAAATCTAAATCTGAAATAACGTTTCATAAAGTTAGGACTATTCAATAAAATTGTATTAGTGCCATTTATTAAATAGCCAAAATATTTCTTATATGTATCTGTACTTTTACAGAAGCGACCTAACATATTTTACAAATATTCTGAAGAATTTAGTTTTAAAAGAGCAATAAAAAGGTTAACTTTTTGGAAGTAATGAATTAATGATCACCCCACTAGCCGAGTTCTATGAAAAATTTCAAAATACCATTTATTTTTACTGGTTTAGAATTAATCAATTCAATTTAAAATTTTTCTTATTTGAATTTCGAAGATTTTAATTTGATTAAAAATCGAGATTTTTTGGGGTTTTAAGGAAGGGGGGGGGGTACTCAATCATTAACAGTGTTGTAACTTGTATTCGAAATGAATTCTCGCAGATCCATGTTGCATCCGGATTCAAAAAATTTATCCATTTTTCAAATTAATTTTTTAAAGGAATTTACGATGTGTTTTTTCATCCCTTTCATTCGCTACATATTTACGTTTTTATCTTTTGTTCTTCAGCCCTATTGCTGCTATTTAGATCAATGCTGTGTCATTTGCATCCTTTGTATCCCTGCATGGCATTTTTTGTATGTGTTTTTTGAAAAAGTGCGGATCAGGAATGTGCGTAATTACGAGAAATGATTTTCGTAACCCGTAATTCGTAATTGGGTTTAATTTTTGTAATTTGTTTTAGTCGAAAAATGCCCTTTTTATCAAATTTTTAGATGGAATTAAAAAAATCCAAAAACACCAAAAAACCGTAATTACGAGTAATTTCGTAATACGTAAATCGTAATTACGCACATCCTGGCGTATCCGCATGACATGCGCAATGCGCATGTATTTCGGATGCAGCATTAATTTTGAATTTTGTGAAAATAATTTTTCTGTTTTAGCACATATAAAAAATGAAAACGCTGGAATTCTGCCTTCTAGTTGTATTGATTTTTATCGTGCTTCCAGAGGGCATTTACACCTGCCGCCAAAATAACGACTGTCCCGCCTGGTACCAGTGCCATGGCGGGCGTTGTGCACCAGTGCAATGTTACGGTGACCGCGACTGTCCTCCCTATTACTACTGTAATCAATTCTCCAACAAATGCTCTCACGCATGAGAAAGTAACACAGTTTTGCGTATATAACATCTTTTTATTATATTTTAGTGCTGTGTTTTAATAAATTATTTTCAATAAAACAATTTTTATTAAATTTTTTAAAGTTTGCAGCCATTTTTTAATTGTCTTTTCATTACATTAGGAAAATGATATAATAACCAAATGGAAGGATAAGTGTAGTTATTAGTAAAATTAGTTATTAGTAATACCTCAAAACACATTCCGAAGATGCGTCGTTTCAAGATGCAAAGTTCCAATGACGCTATGAGCATCAAGCTGCGTCGCGAAAAAGTTCCACGTTTTCCGGTACGAAAATTGCGCATTCTTGTAATAACCACATCTCCATGACCGGTGCGAATGACCAGTGCAAAAAATGGCAAGGGGTGCAAAACCAAATATACCATTCGACTGAAATTGTGCGTTCGAATCGTGAGCCCCCGATAAAAATCGCAATTTAATGCGCCACTCCAAAAATGGCCCGACAAAACACACGTAATCTCTCAATAAATCACTCAAAAATAATTGTAGGCCGAAAATAAGATCAATGTTTGATCAGCCCTCTCAAAGTTTATTGATTTAAAAATAGTAGTTGTATAAAATTGCAATAATATTTTTTACGTGGCGGGGATATGCGAAGAAATCGCGTTCGCTAGAGGTCTCAAGGGTTGTGGAGCGATTGTGTGTGTATACCAGGGTTGGGCGGAATTCCGACTTCCGAAATGCGGAATTCCGGCCATTTTTGGCCTCGGAATTCCGAATTCCGAATTCCGAAATTTTTGGCTATTCCGAGTAGGAATTCGGAAGTTTTTGGACTAGTAAAAAACGACTTCCTGAATAGAATTTTTTCGATGAAGAAACATCGAAAAAATTCTATGAAATTGATTATTCCACATTTATTTCTTTTCTTGTTTTTATACTTTCTAC
>SAUE01000353.1:209201-233233 GCA_009724625.1 Deladenus siricidicola | reverse complement strand
GAAATGTCCAATCCCGAAATGTCTGTCCCGAAATGTCCAATCCCGAAATGGCAATCCCGAAATGTCCCAACACCAATTTAATGGCTTGTTATTTAAAAAATAGTAAAACTAGGATTTCATACGTTATTTTCTCTGCATAGCAAACACAGGTCGGACTTGAAATATTCGGCGACAGATTTCGGTGACTTTGGAACAAGTACAGCCACCAAGGGAGCTCCCGCGCAAATTTGAACAACCTTAACGTTGAGATTTTGATCATCAAATTCAGTTCGTGCACCATTTTTTTAAATATTGTATATATAAATAGAAGTATTTGTCTTTCATTACTTGAAACAACTATCTTTGGCTGTCATGCCTTATATCCATATATGCTTTATTTTTGCTCGTTTATTTGCAAAATTTGTTTTAATTTTTGAGAAAATTACAGTAATGTACCGTAATACGTACAGTTCTGGAACGCAAAACAAAATTTTTGTATTTTCCGACGAAAATGACTTATAATCAGTTTTTGTGCATTCATTTTGACTGCTCACAATAAAAAATTAGAATAAAGCAAAACAATTTTAAAAACCGCAGCAGCTTTCGGGCAACATAATACTCAATAAAAAGTTATTCTGTTACAGATGTTCGTTGTTCTCAATGAAATGAAAAGCTCACTTGTACACCCTTGACGTGCTCATATTGCGCCATTATCCGTTCCATCGTCCAGTGCTCTACCAATTGATCATTTTTGTCGTAAATCAAGTCGCTTTTGTGAGTGATTAACTCTACATTACCGCAATTGCCCATCGCAACAATATCGCTATAATTTGAACAATTGTTTATAAAATAATACTTTTACATTTAATGCATTTAAAATGAGCGTAAATGATGTTTATTCTATTTTGATTGTGAAATCTTTTAAAAGTATCTATTAATTTTTACCCCGTATTAATCCAATCCGCATACGCGCTGAAATTCGGGCCATAGCCAACAAATTTCGTTTTGGTGAGCGGTTTTAAACGCAATTCGCCCACAACTTTTTTTGCACCATTTTTAATTCTTGACAATTTGTCAACTTTGACGATATCTATCTGAACAACAATAGTTTACAATTTTACATAATTCGTGAAAAAGTGAAAAGCTTCATCTCTGTGTCTCAAAAGTTTAAATTTCAATAAACGAAATGATAAAAACGAAATTGAAAGAAATTGCAGTAAAAAATGCTTTACGAGTGAGTAAAAAATTTAAATTTTTATGTTTACTAAAAATAAATCATATTACCATAACTATACGCACATCCATAATTACGGTACATTTATGGAAATATGCTCTATGAACCATCAATAACAAAGCTACTTGTATGTAATATCTGAAGGAATACCTCATAGGAATCGTCAAGCGATTTTCCCATTGATCGAACCAAATTGGTCGTGTTATCGGAAAGAAGTGGAATAGCACCCACTTCTGTCGACAACATTCCCACCTAAAATTCCGTGATGAAAATGCAAATAAATTTAAGTTTTTGAATATATATTGTTTGACTCGCCGCTATTTTGCGTGCATTGGGCATCACGCGATCGGTTGAGGTGAGTAGTTCTGTAGATAAGCGCTCACCCAGTAGAATTACCGTATTCACAGTGGGGAGTGGAACACGGTGAACCATTTTTGCGGTTCGTATTAGAAGACGAAGTGCCGCAGCATTTGATAACAGAGTTGTGCACCTGTTAAAATATTACATTAATTTTTTAATTTATACATACAAGATATGTAATCTTGAAATATATTTATTTAAGATTTTTTCTTTTTTATTTTAGTTCAAAAAATTTGATTCGGTTTTTTGTTATGATCTGTTGCGTCAATTTTAATCTTGAAAATTGCGAAGAAAATTGTTTGACTCATAAAAAGTAAAAAGTTTTACATACTGAAACTTGTTGATGGAGGTAAAAAGATGCTTTGGTAGAGGCGATGGTTCGGAAAATACTGATTTTGATTCGACGAGAAATGGTGTAAAAACGACGAGGCAAAACACTGGAATTCGAAATAAGGGAAGCGCGCAGCACAGGATTGTCTATAAATAATGTTTAATAAGATCGAATACGAAAATAACTTTATTAAAAGCCCTGTTATTTCGAATGAAAATACGAGTAATTTTTGCGGTAATCCGCAGCGACCATTTTAATATTAAAATATAAAACTATTAATCAACTTAATCTTATTTGTTCAGGGGATGGATATAATTTGGTTAAAACTATTTACGTAAACAAATAATTTACATCGTGTTCAATTCCGATTGCAGTTGCAGCAATCCTGCATCCGTTTACCAACTGATAATGTGTAAGACCAACTGCTTTAGGAACGCTTGTGGAGCCCTGCATTTACAAAAATATAACATTAAATGTACAGTCAACAGAAAATTACATAATATACATATAGCTACACAGTATATACATACATATGTATAAGTGAATAATTACCATAGTAAACTGAATGGTCGCCAACTTATGCGAATTCCATTGAGCGTATTTCGGAAGTTTTTCTATTCGCTCTTTACTGCTTTTTCCAAATATATCCGAAAGCGTAAATGTTCCTCTAAAAGTATAACTGTTTATTGGAATACCAAATTTGAACGGGTTGGACTTACGCATGCTTGTGATCTTCATTTGCTAAAATAACGTGCGTTAGTTTAGGTAACGCTTTTGATACGGTTTTTCCGCGTAAACAAAATTTCACTTCGGGACAAATTGATAAGATCAAATCGTTACAATAATCGGAATCGAAACCGGATAGCGAAAACAGAACAACAGCTCGGAACTCGCCCTAAAAGTTGTCAAAAACTGAATTCATAACTAAAAAAAAATTATTTAAATGGACTTACCAAAACAAGCAAGTGCTTCAACTGCTCAGAATGTAAAAAATTTGGGCTTGACAGCGAAAATACTAGTCCAGCTCTTGCCGCGGCCAGAGCCGTTATAATTACATGGCTATGGTTGTGGCCGGTGATAAGTATTCGGTCGCCGGGTTTTAGGCCTATTGCCAGCAGTCCAGCAGCTAAGGACTCCATCTAAAATTGACCAATGCCTCATTTTAATAAAATAGAATTGACAAAGATTACCTCACTCTTCAATGTTCCAAACGTCATTTGGATCTTCTCGGAATCAAAAGTGATGGCAACCCGCTCGGGTACTGTACACTTTCGGTAAATAAGCTCTGGTATGGTTATTTCATATGGTATAAAGCCTTCGTCTTTCTAGCAAATTTTATCACTATTATACATATTTTTATAAATATTTAATATACCAACAATTAAGAGTAAAAAATTACCTTTCTGGTAAAATCCAGACAGAAAACACTTTCCCGCCGAATTTCCAATGGCATTGTAGCTAAATTATGAAAAATTATATTAAAATATACATATAGATTTATTTTATTTTGTATTAAGTAAGTATTTGTTATTAAAATTCATTGTCAAATTGAAGTAACGTTCACTCTAAATGAATAAAATCTCAAAATAAACGTATAAATCTCGAAATTTGCTGCAAAAAGGAAGCTGAATTTTAAAAGGAAAATCTCAAATTGTCTAAATATATGTAAACGCCGATCATCAAACGAACGAGGGAACAGTAATCCGAGTAAATATGTGCTTTATTCATAAAAATCGAAAGAGATAAAAACAAGCATTTGCTTTTGCTTTGATTCTAAAATTTTCAGAGAGAATAAAAGTAATAGCCTAAACGTTCGGCAACATCAATTTTATTGCAAATGGTGTGAGCTATTTTCGACTTTACTCTGCGAAAAATTGTGAGAAAATATGAACAAACTGAAGAGTTTCTCTCTCTGATATTTAAAATCCAATACTTCCTTTTGAGCATTACAAATGCCCTATGCATTACAAAACAGCGCAAATGTTATTAATTAATTTATTTTGATGATCCTAAGATCAGACATTGGCTACTAAATGTTATTCACACTTAAATACATAAACATAGTTATAAAATTGCAAAATAGTTTATAAAATTAAGAAAAAAATTAAATAAGTAGATGATATAATGTTTCTAAGCTTCTCCTTAAAAGTCCCCATGAGATTACACATTTAACAAATTATTTAAAAATATATAATAATAAACTGAAACACAATAAAAAAGTAAAAAATAATGTAAAAAATAGAGATTATATTCCGTTGCCCGAATTTTGCGCCCCGCGTAACTTGCGCCCCGAATTTTGCGCCCGGCCAAAAAATTTATATTTTACACGGGGCGCAAAATTCTTATAATTTCCGGAATTTTGCGCCCCATATTACGCGGGGCGTAAAATTCCGAAATTGTAAGAATTTTGCAAAATATTATAAATTTAAATTAGATAAATTAGATAAATTTAATTTGAAAATTTATTTCGACTTCAAAAAGTTTAGAACATTGCCAAATGATGTCGAATATTGCTGCAAAATGCGAATGAGTCCTTATCACCAAATGCTAAGTTTGCATACGCAATACAAATCTCTTTCATATTAATTTTATTTGTCTCAGCTGTTAAGCGCCTACTGCGCTCACGGATTGGTTCGTGGGATATACTTTATTTCTTAAATTATGTAATTCACCGTAAATCATAAAAAATGGATCTATTAATACATATGCGTCCGGAAAAAGCGGAAGAACCAAACGTCCGCCGAAGCGGAAAAATATATTTTTCAGTTGATTTCTAATAAAAAAGTATAGCAAAAACAAAACCTGGGACGAAATTAAAAAATCAATAAAACTTAACCTCGCAAATAGATCGTAAGTACTTTTTTCTTCATCTTTCATTCTGAGAATAAATTGACTGAAAAAAATTTTTTTTGGCCGGGCGCAAAATTCCGATTTTTTTTAGGAATTTTGCGCCCCGTGTAAAAAAATGTAAAATGGGGCGCAAAATTCCATTTTTGGGGGGGGGGCATAATTCCGGGGCGCAAAGTTCTGGGGCGCAAATTACGCGGGGCGCAAAATTCGGGTAACCATTAGATTCATCAATTTTGGGCTTTTTTATTTAAAAAAATTAAAAAAACCTAAAAAATAAATATAAAAAATGAATAAAAAGTGATAAGTAAAAATGGAAATAAAACTCTACCGAAAAATAAATGGAAAATTCTTGTTGCTCGTAATTTACGCCCGGGAAAAATTTTATACCTCACCAAAAATAGAATTTTTTTTAAACTTGCGAAATTCCTAAAAACAATTATGACTATTATATATTCAGCCGGTTTAAAAAATGGGCTCATGTAGCGGCGATAGAGAGCCCCAAACGCGACTTGAAATTTTCGGCGGTGGGCTGCAGCACGTTTTCCTAGCCCGTTTAACATCAAATTTTTTCTTTTAACATTTAAACAAAATATATTAAACTTGTTTGAACTTCTCCGAAAATGCACATGTGCCAAAGCTGCCAGGGTGGAGGGCCATATGTATTGTTGCTAGCCTAGGGGGCTGTCGTCATTCCTCTAACGCATATCAGAAGTGGAGGGCACTCGGTGAGAATTCTTCAATGTCAGGGCTCGATTATGTAATCCAGCGTAGTTCGAATTCCCAGTTACATGTGTTTCAGCCAAAATTTTATATTTTTAGTTAAAAAATACGTATATATTTTTTAAATGGTCTCTATATTTTCTAAAACGCTCATATTTGACAACAATACGTGTACAGAATGACACTAAATGTGCAAGCAAAACTATTTAAGTTTATATTTTGGACAAAATTAGTTGGTTTGTAAAAGGAAAATATGTATAATTTTTGGAGTGTTTTACATTTAATTCTCAATTGTAATTCGTGATACAATTTTTTTAATAATAAAAAGCATGTAAAGCTTTTAGGTAATAAAGATTAATCTATATTTATAAATGTCTACCACTATAAACAAAAATTTCATTTTGAAAAATTTATTTTTTTAATCGAAACTTTATTTAATTCTTCAAAAAGAAACAGACAAAAATGACTTAAATGTCTTTATTGTATTACAATTTTCAAGTTTAGTCGCCATTTATACTCATCATTGTATAAACTTGCAAAAATGTAATTTTCTTCAATGGGAATTTCATTCGTGCTTCCCCCCCCCGCACATTTAAAACCTCCAAAAAATTACCCACCCGTATTTATTGCATTTTGCCAACAAAATTGCCAAAGTTTTTTTTCGTTTCTTAAAAAAAGCTCTCGGTTTGTGTATTCGTAGGGTATATTTACGCATACATTGGAGCTTTGCTTGCTTCGTAATTTAGTAATACGTGTGTGCTTTCTCGTTTTCCGTTCCCAATTTTTTAGTTTCCAATTGTTTTTGAAAGAATTTAAAATAAATGTTTCTTTTATTACATTTTCACGCCAATTTCGAATTTTTGAGCGAGAAGGGGTGTTGGCGCTTTTCATTCAGAAAATATATGTATTTTCGAAGTTTTGTTAATCTGCACTCGTCAACTTTCCCCTCGGATCACCCTGTATTTCTCTCATAACCTAAAAATCTATGAGATTATTTCTTAGCGGTCAAGATTAGTTTCTCGCGCCATTCGCTCTTTTACATTTGTATTTCTGTTCTATCGCTTTTTTCTCTTCCTTTCTTTTTTAAATGTTTTTATTTGTCAAACACATCAAAAATTTATTGAAAAATTTATGGCTCTTTCATTATTTTGCTTCTCATTTACATGTAGATTATAAAATTTATTTTTTCATTTATTCTAACACTTATTTTTTGCGTTTGTTAGCGTCATTCCTTTCATTTCAAAAATGCGAGACAATATGTCCATAATTTAAAAGCAAAGATTTTAAAAATTGCCATGCTTTACCCACGATGGACATAATGGCATTATGCAAGTTTAGAGGGAAATTTTTCAATTTTTTCTTTCTTTGTCGCCTACATTTTTGTCTTTCACTCTTCAGCTTCTGGAGAAATTACAGAATGAAATGTGAAAATGTACATATTATATTTTAAATTACGTGAACTTTTTCTATTTCTGCAATTTTATCACATTGCATATACGTATATCTGGAAACGGTTCACTATTTCTATAACAACTTTTCCCTTCTCTCTCTCACATTTTTCATGCGCTTTGCCTTAATAGTTAAGTCTCATGATATTCTTTTTTAGCTGGCACGGCATTTTTACAAACTCAATATTAAATTCCTGTTTAGACACATACCAACAATTTTTACTTTAAAGAAAAGAAAAATGGCATGAAAACAGCTAGCAGCTAAATATTTTTATTTTTGCGTATGCTGTCTTTTTATATTCCCTGCAATTTTTGTTTTTCTCAGCGTACAGCATATAAACCCGCGGCTCAAAATTCATTTTATTCTATACTGACTATCTTTTTGGCAAACGTCATGTAGGTCTTCTACATTCTGTGGATTACGTATGTATGTATGCATTTTGTATTTGTTTATAGAAGCTGAAAAGAAAGAAGAAAATATTTTCACAGAACGCCTAAAATTTAGCTCAGTTATCTTTTTTTTGATTTTGATGTTGACCAGTTTTTTCATGATACACTTCTCATTTTATACAATTGCATAATTATACGTTTTGACTCGATACTGTGACAATATTTCCAATTTTTGTTCCTAAAAATCGTAATTAATCGTAACCAATCGCTCGCAGTAAATTTGCTAAATATATTTAGTAACAAATTTGGCTAAGACGATTTGTACATAAAAAAAATTGCCTAAACATCGGATTAATTTCTTTTTGTTTTGATTATTATTTTTGATAGCTGAAATTTTCATTTAAAATTTGTCATTATTATGTGTCAATTTATTTATGTCGATTCGTGGGATAAAAAAACTATTATACAATGTGAATTATTTTGAATACAACTTTACCTGAATTGATAAAGCAAGACACTTGTTAATTTTGGCATCTTTTTTATTCTCTTGTCCGTATATGTATGTAGTTTTACTGAATTGCTGTGATTGTGACCAGAGTTGGGCGGAAGTAAAAATTTTTACTTCTAAATTCGGAATTCCAAAAATTCAAAAAAATCGGAATTCCGAGGCTGAAAAACGGCCGAAATTCGGAATTTCAGAATTTCGCAATTTTTTGTTTTTTTACAATAGCGAAAAAATTCGGAATTTCGCATAACCCTGATGGTGACTTGAATCTTTTTTAAATCCAAGTTCGTTTGTGACTCCGGATTTTTATTTATTTATTTTTACATATTTAAATCTGCGGCTGCGTTTCCGATCAAAAAGATTTCTGATTATAAAGTAGATTTCGAAAAATTAGCTTTTGACCCAACGAATTTTAACTAGAAAATTACCGAATTCACTAGATTGAAAGATGATTCATGTAACATTGCTCATATTTTATTCTTGCTTGCATTACCATAAGTCATGCATTATTTTTTAAATTTCTAAAAGGAGTGTGGATTTTTTCAGAAATTTTAAGTGAAAATCTTGATTCAAAATCAATAAAATGATAAAAATAAATTTTGTGGAATATTATACACAATACATAAATAATCATTTTGTGATGATGAGTGATTTATTTTGTTAATGGAATATTTATTTATTATAATATTTGGAGCTTGATGATTCGTTGCTTAACTATATATTGACTGAATAAGAAAACAACTTTTCGCCAACGAATTTTAAAATTTATTCAAACTATTGTTTTCAGAAACAGTACTTGTGTATGCCATTGCTAATTAAAAATTGAAAAAATATATACGTTAGCCATTGGAGTGAAGATTTTTTTTAATAAGTACAATGAAAGTTGGGTAGGATTAATAAAAATAAGTCTTAAAAACAACACAAAAAAACTGTTGAATATTAAAAAGCGTGATGAAATTCAAAAGCAAAATTTTCCAAACAATACGAAATTTTTTAATTTATTTTATTTGTTTGATTTTTTCGGTTGCAATGGAATAAATTTTGGACATTCGAATTTTATATTTTTTATTTTATCATTTATTACGTTTTCTAAAAAATTAAAAATTAATTCTGAGAATGCGAATTTTTTTTAACAAAAAATGAGAAAATTGAACTGAAAGCTCTTGCTTTTCTTTGCTTTCCCCTTTGCCTTTCGTGTTCGGCTACATTACATTTTTCTTGCTTTGCTAATTTAATTTCGGTTTTGTTTTAGTTCTAATCAACTTTTACGTTAGTTTTTATTAATGTTATTTTCGAATAAACTTTGTGGGCGTAAACCTATAAAATTTGTAGACACGGTCAACGTATTTGTTTGGTTATGTCAATGCAAGTCGACAATTCGCCTCATACATACATATGTGTATTTTCCGAATAAAAATGTATCGTACAAAAATTAAGAACATATATAGTAAGAATATCGAACTTTTTTTGTCAGAATAGGTCCAAAAATATGGTTGATGCAACAACGCTGATCGTGAAACAAGTGTATAAAATAGCAAATGCTGTGTTGGGTCATCACAAATTTGCCGCCTCCGCCTCAGGCTTAGTCTTTTTTTAAAAACCCGCCTCCGCGTCTCTCCAATCTTTCAAAAAATTGTTTCCGTTTCCGGAGGCGCCTCTCGTAATTTTTCGAAAGTCGCCCACGCTGAGAGGCGTGCCTACATCCTTCGCCTTTCAAACAATTTTTGCAAAAAGTAAAACGTTTCATATTCAAAATAAAAACTAAATAAAAAGAAAATATCGAAATTTTATAAAACTATTATAATCGACTAAATGATTAAGTTTTTGGTTATTTTAATAATTTTGAAATGTTTGATCAAAAAGCATTGCGGAGGCGCCGTATTTGGCTCCGTCACCGCCACCGCCCAATACATTCGAAATAAAAATCAAACATAAAGAAAATTTTTAAATTTTGTAAAACTAACCGCGGTTTGATTTTTGGCTATTTTAATAATTTTACCCAAAAACCATATTTGGAGGCACCATATTTGCAGTGCCTCCGCCACCGCCAAAGATATTTTGCAAACCATCGCCTTTGCTACCAAAGGCGCTTCTCTAAATTTTCGCCTCCCCTTCCTGAGAGCGCTACTCCCCTGACATCTCCAGTGGCGGGTGGCGGACACAATATTATTATGTTTTTACAGTAGCGTTGGTAAAACAGCGATGTTGGAAAATTCTGATTTGCTGCTAACCGTTTCTTTTTAAATATTTACTATAGCTTTTTACAATAATAATAATTTTATGTAAATGATTTTGAATAATTTAATACGTAATATTGAAAAAATTTCATTATTATTCTTTAATTTTTGTTTTGTTCTGTGTTATTTTTTATCTTTTTCATAAGCGGAAACTTGACAGATAAAATATTTAGCTACAAAGAAAATTAGCGGCTTCAATTTAACAGCATTAATAATTTTATTATACATTAAACAATATAGCCTTAATTGAAAAAATAGTTATTAATCCGCTAAATTTAAACGAAGGACGAGATCAAAATTTACATGACAAAGAATCGGATGCCAAATGTCTTTGCTATGTGTGACAAGTAAATTATAAAAGTTTTATTTTTAATAAAAATAAAAATGAAAATTTTAGTCAAGAAAGCTCGGCTTCAAGGCTCCTCAGGTCTGCTATTTCATTTTATTTTTATTATTTTATCAATATAATTTATGGTTATAATGTAATTTTTTAGAAGAATTTCATTCATATGTTACTGTGAAACTTCAAAATGTAAAGTCGACAACAGTGGCCGTGCGCGGGACAAGGCCCAGTTGGGAGCAAGAATTCATATTGTTGGTTTTGAATATTTTCCAGTCACAAAAATCATGAAAAATTACAGCTTTGTAAAAAAAAACAGAAAAAATACAAAACAAGAAAGCAATAGATGAAAAAAAAGATTTTGTAATAAGAAGTTCACTTTGAACAAGATTTGAACAAGGATTACGTGTTACAAGTTTATTTACTATTATTCCTTTTGTAGGTTTCAAACTTGTTTTTTGAATCTGGGAAGGGTGAATACATAACACTAAGAACAGAAAGCGACACGAAAGATGAATGAAAAAAGTAGAAAAAATATTTAATCTGAGAATAAACAATTCAAAGCACACATAGACTGAATACTAAGTTGAAATTATGCTTTGAGTAGAAAAAAGAATGGTTAAAATTACGAATTAAAATTATGTTTTACTGAAATTATACATATTATTTGTATAAAATTAATTTTTTGAAAGTATTTTTATTCTAAACAAACTGTATTCGTTTGCTGTGCTCATCAATATAATGAAAATATTTTTATCCAAATTCTTTGTATTCTCAATTAACAAAGTGCTTTTCCAGTGTTAAAAATTATTTATTTTGCCTGAACCGAAAGTAAAATAGAAACAAAAAAAGCATTTTAATTAGTTAAATTTTCGAAACACAATTTTTTAAAGAATTTTATTATTTGAAAGTTTCTATTGCAAAAAATGTGTTTTAGTGAAACAAATCGCTTGGATCAAGCGCTCATCTTCGAGCTATGGAATAAAGGGGTGCTCTGGGATAAATTGGTGGGCGTTAACTTTCATCGACTCGATCAAGTTCAGTATTCGGCAGCGACTGGTGCAGGTAAATTGCGATATTTTTCAATTATTTAGCGCACGTCGTCGCATGAGGGAGAAAAGTTTACATATAAATCATCATTTAAAATTTCCAAATGTTTATAAATATATGTAAAAGTACACTAAACTTCCAAAATTCTTCTTGTTTTTTAATTTCTTTTCATTAGCTTTTTTACATATTTTGTTTTTTTATGAAACCCGCAAATACAGCATTACAAAATTTATTGTTTCGAATTCTCCCTTTAAAATGGATAAAGTTGTCTTTTGACCCTTTAATGGGTTTCTATCTTAGTGGGTTTCTCCACAAAAAAACAACTCAAGAAAAAAAATGAAAGGCCCGCAATAACTTTCCGAACTACTTATTACATAGATTTTCTAACTCGAACAGCCAAATTGAACATTTTTGTTTGGTCATATTTGATGTTGTTGTTAAACTATTAAATTTTTTGATTCTTTTTTTTGGTTTTATAGGTAAATGGCTGCAAATTGACCAGGAGTTAGAAACGAAAAACGGCGAGACAGTTGGTACTAGTCGGCCCACTGGCCAATCTATTCTTGTTGATGTCCGTTTTGAGCCACCATTTGGTATGTAAAAATATTCAGTTTCTAACCGTAATTCAGCGATGCGAAAAAATATCGTTTTTGAATGTGAATAAAGTGGCATATATTCGAATTTAAGCTAATTTGGTGTATATGTACAAGTGTGATAAACATGAAATGATAAGAAGTTAAAAATCTTTAAAAGTGACAGTCTTATTTTTTGGAAGACATATATTACAAAGATAAAATGCAAAAAATGTAAAAAAATTGGAAAAGAAAAATTGATAGCTTTTGGTCCTAAAACATAAAAAACGGTAGTTTGTTATAGATGATTGATGATTAAGAAAGAAATAAAAAACGTAAGAGAGAAGCACACATTATAGAAAACTAGAGTAAGAAACAGTGTTGAATCGAAAAAATATCTAATCTCACTTTAAAAACCGCCTCCTGACTTCTTTATCTGCATATTATTGAAGTTTTAGAATAAGTAATAAGTTTAAAATCAAAAAGGCAACCGTAAGCAAAGAGATCAGACCGATACAAAATCGTAAAGAGAAAATGGGACAATGAGGTAAGCAATAAAAATTAAAAACCGCACAATATAAGCATCTAGGCGAAATTTTTACAAGAATCACTATTATTAAATTATGTTTTTTCCTGGAAATCTTAGAAATACAACGTGACCCATCAAAGCCAAAGGAATGATGGCCCCGCATCTAGGAGAAATNCACAAACGTACAAATACATATTATGTACACAAACACATCAGCCTAACAGACCCACAGTATTCCATCAGCATTCCTGGCCAATTTTTTCTTTTGCTCTTTTTATCCGAAAAGGCTTAAAAGGATTTTCTTCATCGAGCATTTTCTGCATTCTTTGTCGAGCTTTTTGTTTACACATTTACGTGATTTGCATTAAAAGCCCTGGAGAAACAAAATTTTATTGAGTCAATTTTACAAATTTTTTAACTTGTGCTTCTTTTTCCGTTGCCTTCAGTCGATTTTATTGTTCCGTTTTGAAAATTCTTTACTTAATTTTTTTTTTGGTTTTTTTTTATCTCTGAAAAATGAGTTGGATATACATACAGAAATTTTTGTTACAAATAAAAGCAGAAAATAGTCGAAGAACATCAAATTACGAATCCAATTAGTATATTAACTTTTTTATATTCTCTGAAAAAATAAAAAAATTCATTTAAATTTGTTCTAAATATCTATATTTTTTTGCTAAGATATTTTAGTAAAAGCATGTCAAGAACAAAAATTGCGTAAAATAAAAATTATGAATAATTTATGAAATTTGGCGCTGTTTAAGAATAGGTAAATATTTGTGTGTGATATTTTCTATAAAAATGAATTATTTCAAAAGGCTAATTGATTTCAGTTACACACATTAATAATTATTTTTTAACTCGGAACAAGTTTTGATCAGTTTGATTCAAAATTACAAAAAATTTGACTTTAATAGTTATTTGACACGTTAAAAAGACTTTCTAATTTCTTAGCATTTCTTATTTAATTATTTATTTTTAAGAAATGATTTTTTTTAATTTTCATATTTCACGCATTTATTTTTTTGCATTAAAACTTTCTTCCTTTTTGACTCCACATAATTAATTTTGCATTGAATTGACAAGAAAATTCAAATTATTATTTTTTATTTTTTAAATTTAAAATAAACGGAAAGGTGTATCGAAATTAAGAAAAACTAATATTATTCTACCAAGCGCCACAAACGTAAACTGCGTTTATAAAAAAACATACAAATACATGTGTGTTTATTTACGTACATATACATAATTTCGCAAAATGTACATACATATATTCCCACTTGACAACTGAATATTCACATTCACACACATTACACACATGTATGTGTGTATGTGTGTGTATAAATTTTTTCTCAAATTTAAAATTTATTTGTTAACCCATGACATTTTCAAATTAAACTTAACACAACGACAAGATTTGTGAGGAAATATTTGGCAAGTGCTGGGTGGCAGCTACAGGACACATCTGGCATATGGTTTTTTAAAACATTTTCATATATTTTTCAAAAATTAACAATTTTGTAGCAATTTTCTAACAAGTAAGAGTTTTGCTATTCAAGAATTTACTTGATTTCTGAGGGGTGTTTCCTACTTATTTTTTTGCTATTTTCGTCTCTTTTTATTTTTTGGATGCAAAAATACATATGTTTAATTTCAAAAAATTTTTGTTTTAGTTTTTACGTTACACATAGTGTTATCTATTGTAGAATGCAAAGTTATGCATGCAATGCAACCTTTATTTTAATTCAACTTTAATTATAGATTATACACATATGAAAGAAAATACAAAACAACAATACCAGATACATACATACAATTTTTTAATTTATGTTTCTGACGCATTTTGAAAGCTAATATTTATTTTAATTATTAATTTCAAAGAATGTATGTTACAATAATTTTTCTGTTTCTCAAATATTTTATTACAACTATTCGGTTTTAGATAGTCAGAAGGAAGAGAACTGGACGAAAGACAAAGAATCCGGCGAATTGCAATCGCGTCTCGAGACGCTGAATCAAATCATCGAAGAAACGGTACATATAATTTTTATGCAAATTTTTTTTCAATTTTTAATCTTTTTACACTTTTACAGCAGGAGAATCAACACTCGTATTTGCCGGCACCAAATCATCGGGCGCCGCTTAATCACTGTAGGCTAAATTATTTTCATTACGGGACATATGTTCCGATTTTAAGGATGTATAGATCTTTATTAAATAAAAATTCTTTGATAAGCAGAGAAAAGAGATAGAAAAATGTATTAAAATGGGGAAAAAGTCGAGGATAAGTCTAAATTTAAAAATCTGCTAGTTTAAAAAGGCATTTCAAAAAAGGTGCAATAGAGAAGTTAGCAAACAAATTTAAACGCAAAATAAATACAATGAACGTGAGAAATTATCGATTTAAAAATTTTACAAAGTAAAATTCAGCAAAAATTTTCAAGTTTACATTTTTAGCATTGCGCTTTTTTCATTTTTGAGAATGAAAAATATTAAAAATATTGCCTTATTTAAAAAATTCAACATTGAATTTTTATACTTTTTGAAATCATTAAACATTTAATAATACATATGTATGCATATCTATATATATGTATATAAAAAAAACTATTTTCATACAAAAAAGTCCAAATTAAGTAGTAGGTAACTTTATTTTTTCTAATCACAAGGAGAGAAAAATAAATTAAGGGATTTTGTTTTGACTTCAAAAATACGTTCAAATAAATACTCGGTATGTCTTGTAAATGCGTTAATTAATTTATTTTAGTTTGTTATTTTGTCTAAGCCTTTCTTGTTAATATGATTATTTGTTAGAACAAAGTTTGCTTTCAATGTATCTACCCTTACAACATTTTTCACTTGTTTCGGATAAGTCAATTTCGAATAAAAAATAATTTTAGTAAGTTATTTTGCATCGATTCACTTTGCATAAAATAAAAGTTATGGAAGTTTTAAGCTATTCGTGCCCTCCAAAAAAGTTAAAAAAAAGTTATTCATTTATAAGATAAAAAAAGCATTCGTTTACAGCAGGAATTTCGGAGGACAGTGACTACACATCGGATGTCTCATTTCCAATCTTCCATCCATCGGTCAGCTGCAATTCTAACATTCGAGAAGCCAATTCACCACAACAAGACAACAGATATTTCGCCAATCGCCCGCACCATCAGTCCACCGACGAGGAGAATCCCGTCGACGTTGAAGGTAATAATCAACTGTTTCGTGTTAGCGGCGGTTTTGGCGCTGGTGACGTTAGTCAGAGGCAACGCGGTGACGAGCAGCCATCCTGTTATTATGCGCATCCCCACATGCATCTTCAGGTCGGCCTCAGTTCTTTCACATTTTCAAAATATTTAAAAAGTTGCAATTTTAAGTGTACTATATTTAATTACAGGACGCTCATCAGCATCAACCAAATAGTAGTGCTCACCAATGGGATTCACATTTGCGTCCTCAACTAACGCGGCACAGTCATCGCAGCCAACGACGTGGCGTACCAGTCACCAACTACCATAACGCCGACGTCGTAGATCGTCGGATAAGATACGATATCGGCGAGAAAATAGAGGGCGAATTGACAACTCATCGTCTAAGACCGTATCCGCCAATCAATCATTGCACAGAAGAGGCTTACAGTTCTTCGTCTGCAACCGCTACTCCACCGCCTGCGCCCTCGCATCACGCTGACGACGATGCAGCAGTGGCGGTAAAGTTCTAATTATAATTTTATGCAAAAAATGTAAATTACTTTTAGCACAGCCGATGCTGACTTTTTTGTATTAAATGATACACTTCCAATTAATTTATTAAAAATTACGTCAATTTTTTTGTGCAATCAAAAATCATTAAAAAATATTGAATATGCAATAGAAACAATTGACTGATTTATTCGCAAATTTGAAAATTTCAAATGAAATTTGTTTGAAATAATCTGGAAAAGCAGAACATCAGCTTTTGCTTATGTTTTTTGTTTCATTGGTGTGAGTTTTTTGGTTGGCATTATATTTTTTTTGTTATCTTATGCACTTTCTCGAACTGAATATAAATATCGAATCTCATATCGTATGCATGACCGCACTTTTCTGCTGTTTTTTAAGTACATATATGTACGAACATACGATTTTAAACGAGAAGTTCAAGATATTATAGATATTATGTATGTATCTATACATAATATATATTACATATCAAACTTAAATACCGCCCGCCGTAAAATTAAGAAATATTTTTTATTTCTTTTATCAAACAATTACAAAAAAATATTTAAAAATGTCGTGTTACATTTCTTCTTCTCCTAACATGGCGTATTTTTTTAATATTTGATAAATAAATTTTTCAATTTATTTGGATTTTTGACATTTTCTTTGAGAATAGTCGTAAGCGCTTCATTTTGTACAGCTCAAAAAATGATTGGATTCTAACTTTTGTAAAACTTCTAACTTTTGTAGTTACAAGTCGAAACTTTTAAATTATTGGTTTGTGAAAAATTACATTTTTACGCCACAAAAATTCATAAATTATGTTGCAAAACAAAAAAAAACTTATTTTCCCTTTCTTTTGGAATACGAGGAATTTCGCATAAGCAGAAGTCATTCGGGCTGGCTGTAAAACTGCAGCCGAAAAAAGCAGCACTAAAAATGCTGAACTTTTTACGCCTTTTATTATTATTATCGCAATCTCCTCTCTTGGCGTTAAATTACGAGTAGTTCTATCATTATTCAACAATTTTTTATATTGTATTATGGACCCAGGAAGAGGATTGAAAAAAAAGACTAGTAGAAAGTCCCAAAAAGGAAGCAAAAATTTTTATAACTGTGATATTACGTTCTGGTGAACAATTGAAAAGTTTTAGGACGCCTTTCTGTCTAAACAACGACATCTCGTAGAGTAAACAAAAGGTAACAAAAAATCCAAAGACGAGGGGGGTCATAATAAAAATCTGCCTTAAAGTCAAGACTAAAAAATATAAAATAAATGGAAAAGAAGAAAATTTTCTTTTGTCAACAAAGGCGTTTTTGTTTATTTTTTGCGGTTGGAATTAAATGGCAATATGTACGAATGAAAATTAATTCGATACGATCAAAAATTTACATATACTTCGTACTCTTTAACTCTAATTGTGGTTTTTGTTCTACTTTTCTTTTAAAATATTAGCCGCAATTCAAATTTATTGGTGCATTGAACAATATTACATGTTTTACATCAAAAAATAATTTCTTAATTTTTGAAAAATTTTATTTTTGTTTATAAACTATTTCTATTTTTATAACATTTCGAATATATACAAACTCCTTATTATTCCTCACGCCATATACTTTATTGTGTATCTCAAACGATGTACGCATTTTTAAGGAATATTCTTTAGCATAGTACTTTTTTCTTTCTTCTTTTCAATCAGACGCGTATGTGTATGTATAAGGAACGTGTGTGCTACGTGAGCGTCTTCAATTGTTCTTTTCTTTTTCTAAACAAAAAATATGTATTAAATAAAAAAAGAACAATATTTTACGTGCTAAAATGCCCTACGTGATGTTTTTCTTGCCTCCCTGCTTTCTTTTCTTTTACTTTGCTTTTTTAACAATTTGCCGTTAACAAAAAGAGCATTTTCGGTTTCATTTTCCAATAATAACATTTATTCGAAGGAATGCTTGAAAAAGAAAGGCTCCAAATTACGTCAAGTGAATCCGCGATTCTTATCTTCGAATTTAGCGTGAAATTTCGAGATATTTTTAGCTCATTTCTCATAAAACTTTTTTTGTCTTAGTTATAGAGCGAAAGTAACAACATTATTGGCACAAGATTTAAACTTTACTTTCCATGTTTTGTTTTCATTTATGTGCATATAAGCTTGCATAGCTGAGAAATTAAATAAACTTAAAAAATAATTTAAATAATTTAAAACATTTTCAAAGTTATTATATGATTATTTCAGGTATTCGATTATGCCAACACTATTGAGGCCTCTATTTCCGACTTGAAAAATAATGGAAATAGGGATGTTCATCGCGACAGTGTTTTCCATTATGTGCCAAGCAATGGCGATATTAATGGCTACCGTAATTGGCTTCAAGAACCCCAACAACAGTTCAATTTGAATGCGACACGAGGACGGCTTGACTCTATCGTACATGACGAACATATGGGCAGAATTAACGGTATACACGATGAATACTACGATTACAACAAAGTGGCTCAGCCTTACATCGACGACGGCAGTATTATGAGTGGAAGAAGCAGCGAACAGGAAGGTCGGTACAATATTTCTTCTCAAACTTTTGGAAACGGTCAGCACACATTCTATACATGTTTTGTGCTGTTACGGTTAGGAATAGCGCTGAAAGTCTCTTGATCTTTTGCGTGATTGCGCATGCAAAATTACAGAGTGGCTGATAAGTTCTGTTACAAACGTTGAATTTTTTGTTCGTTGCTTGATCCAAAAACCTGTGAACTTGTTCCTTTTTGCAGAATAAAAAAATATTTATGAAGTGCAGAAGCCCAAGAATATCTGAGATTTAATTGGGTGCCAATCGAATGTTGTTAATAAAATTGAAAAAAAATTTAAATTTGTAACAAAACTTTTCAGCCACCCTATATGCAAAATTGCTTTTGAAAAGCTTTGGCAGATTTTTTTGGTCATTGCTTAATAATTAAAAAATTTAACGCGTGGCACCACCATCGAAAAGGATTCACATAAAATTGCAAAATATTTGGCATATAAAAACATCGTACTATCTTGACAATTTTATGTGAAAACATTTTTCATCGAAAATCTCATTATTTTAAATATTTACTTTTCGTGTCACATATTTCATGGAATTTTTCAAGACAAAATTAAATTTTTCCTAGAGGAATCAAAAAAAATTGTTCAAAAAATTTTTGAACAAAATTTGACAACATTACTTTTTGTTTTATTCATAATTCGTTGTTTAAAATCTCATTTGATTTTTAGATATAAAACAAAGTCGGCGGCGGTTGAAAAATAGAACGCCAAGTCAAATGCCAAACTTCCCCGATGAATACGATCAATACACTTGCAATCAAACACAGCCTTATGCCGATCACTATTCCATCGAAGCAAGTCCGTCTCCAGCTCCCGCCGACCGCATCTACACAATTCGCGACAATGAATTGCAGCGGGGAACACGTATTGTGCAGTGGAATGGGTACTCCATGCGAGCCATGGACGAGGACGACGAAGAAGATGACGCGGATGTGGACGAACAAGACGTGGAGGATACCGCAGGTGTTGACGGCTGCCAAATGAAAGGTGAATTTGCGGAGAAAAATGAGCCATACAGTTGCAATAATGAATACTACATGAACGCCGTCGCGGCACGCACGATGCGAACGGCACCGAAAAGGTAATAATTTTGAATACTTAAACTATTTTTGGTTAATTTTGTTCTTTAAAAAATCAAAATACCTATAACAAACATACAAATTTACTACCGCATTTCATAATTATGTCAAAAATTATTCTTTAGTTTTTGAATTTGTCATTCATAATAGCATTGTATGAAGCCATGTATTACGTTAATTACGTTAAGTACAGTATTATGTTACATGTCTGCAACATCATTTATTACATTTTATAATTTAGCTTCTACGGCGATGATGAAGAAGTGCTCAGAGATGATCACGTTTATCAACCATCAACTGTGCCAACTACCGTTAGAGCACCATATTCCAGCTCGTTTTCTTCAATGTCACCGTTATCCGACGTCGCAAACGCCATAAAACAGTCGTGTAATCAAATTCGCGCTCCCTACCGCACAACAGAGGATGACTTCAATCAAGCGGAGCATAACACATATTGTAGCACTGTCACAGCCACCGACAATGAAGACACTGCTCACAGTTATAATTATAACCCGACAGCGAATAAGACCGTTTTCGGTTCAGAATCTGAAGAGTATGGAAGTGCGCGGCGCAGCTCTAGAGTCTGCTCACCAGGATCTGACAGCAATTACGAGACGAATATGCATCGACACAACGGAAGCGTGAGTGGAGTATCCTCTTCTCAGCCATTATTCGAAAAAGTCGGTCGAACGAAAAGTGTAGCCAGACAAAAATCCATATCCTCTTCGGCTTCAACTTCATCTACAGTTCGCAGGCTGGAAAACGAAAGAGACTCAGATGCGGTGCACGAAGGATTGCAAAGTGAGTTCCTCCAGTATTTTAGAATTAACGGTGTCTGAAATAATGCACAGAACTGTAACAACAAAAAAACTTACTTACTAAAAATTAAACAAAGCAAATAAAACATTTATAAATTGTAATATTTTTTAATATTTATGATCAAAAGTTATTTTAAACACATACATATTAAGGACCAGCTGTGAGTCAATTTTCTGTAGCGCAGCAGTCATCGATGAGCGGTCAAGATAAATCCAGTAAACATCGTGTGAACAGCAGTTATCTCGTCTATTCCGATGAAAGCCGCGCTGACAGTCGCGCTATGCCGCCTGTTGTACTCCGCGGCGGAACGGAAAACATGAGCACTGCGCAAGAGTCGGACGGGAGCGCCAGCTACCGTACAACATCCTCAATTCGCCGACGTACTCCCGAGAGCGCGCACTTAGCGACAGAGCCTCCCACGTCACCGCTTCAAAAGCAAAAAAATGTTCGCCAGCCATCGCTGGCGTTCCATACTACCGACGAAGAAACGGACTACGAGGCACAATTAGTCGCCACTGGCCGAAGCTATGATAGCCGCCCCCTACCGCCGCCAATTTACGATAATTCCCCGAACATGATGTTTGCCGCTGGCTTCAAAACCAGCACCGACGTGGATGGCGTGCTAAGTACCGGTAATTTTTTAATAAACCACATTTGTTCATGTTTGATGAACCATAAGTTTTCTATTTGTTGTTCAATTGTTAGCGTTGACTGAATTTTTCGCAATAGCTATTCTTCACTTCATTCTAATAAGTCAAAAAATAAAATTTTTTGTAAATTTTCTAATGAATTATTTATAAAAATTTTCCATAATTATATATTTAAATTTTTTTAAATAAGTTGTTAAAAATAAATACTATAGGCTCTTATAAAACGCCAACGCCCAGTTACGAAGAATATCGCGAGACTCCAACGCGTTTCACGATTGGGTGCGACGGAAGTGTGAAGGCTGTGTCGCCAGTGGTCAGTGGTAGCGTCATCAGCGGCGAAAGCCCGACTGTTGATCATGGGCGCATCTCAAATGCATCCTGTTCCATGCACTATCACAATCAAGACCAATTAGCGTATTTGAGTCAGGCTCAACCGCCATATGCAACGGAAAAACGCGCGAGCGAAGACGGAACCTATTATTACAACGAAAATTACGTGGATGAAACTGAGGCAAATGAGGGTATACAAAATGAGCAACAGCGACTAGAAGAAGAAGAGCCGCTTTCTTACAATAGTCGGCCACCTTCTCGAACGCTGCTAGCCGATGGTACGATAGTCGGAAGTCGCCGACTATCTGGTGGCAAGGGCTATGTCAAGTAACTTATTTTCATATGTCTATATTTAATTAAAATTACATTTAAAAAATGATATTTTTTATTAAGCATTTATTTCAATCTGTAGTTTGTAATACATATAACATACATAATAACGCCGTAAAAATAAAAATGAGCCTTTAGATCACCGGATCGTGAATTTGGAAAAATAGCCGAAGAATCTGATACTTATGAGGCTAATCCAGACTTTCCCTTCCAAACCCAACGTGCCGTCCATTACGCGCCAGAACCTATCATCGAGGACGCTGAAGGCGTTCCGACATATGCTAGTGAGCACGCAGCTGAGGCCGAAGAACAGCCCGCAGAATACCACGCTTCCATACATTCTTCTAAAGACTTCAAAGAACTGTGGAAGTGGGCTTATCGGGAGGCCTGCAAACAAGCGGGCATTCAGGTTGGGAATTTGTTGCATTTCAATATACATATTACACAATTATATATTATATTCTAATTATAAAACAAATTAAAATGAATAACAAATTGAAAGTATAATAACGCATACTTTATTTTAAATTTTAACTTATTTTAAAAATATCAATGTTTTGTATTGTACATATGATACGATAAATTATGTACATATGTGTCCAACGAATAAATTTGATGCGGTAACAGCTAATAACACCACAAACTAACTCTAAAAATAGCCTGACTCTGGCAGGTGCCAAAATTTTGCAAATTTTAACTTAAATTTACTTTTGATTATGGTCAAAAGCTACTATGTAGCTTTTCTATGCGTCATTTCACTTTTCTGCGAATTTTGACGTTTTTTTAGAATTGCAGTATTCAAAATTTTTATTATGTGTCTATTATAAGACGCATAATTTATAATAGAACTTTTAATGTCAGATACCATGAAGTTATATATTTACAATTTTCACAATATTATATTCATTAAGAGTTCTTTAAGCCATTTGTAAGGTTTACCATTTGAGAGAGCTTTCTCAATAATTGAAATATAAAAGTTACGTTTTGACTACGGTGTCTAAGTGAATTTGCTGTATTCATAAAAAATAGAAACAATACATATTATTTTAATTTTGACTTTGATCTCAACAAAAAATTATATTAATTTTGTATATTTAAATTAAATATAATATTTTTGAACCCAAATCCTACATCAATTCATTTTAAAATTTTTTGTAAAAGATTACATTTTGTAGTTATTTTAGATATTTGCTATATTTTACTAATTGTTTTTGGAAAAAGTTGTTATTTTAAGTACAGATTTCGACAGAAAAATGATCTCCATATTGTCTTGGTCCTGGCACGAAAGCCTATGCTATTTTTTGTTATTACTGTTTTTGACACTTTGCATCGAAGCACAAAAGAGCTATTTCGAAAACAATTGAATATGTTGAAGCCAAAACGGTTTCGCATATCATCGTTTTGCGTCTATTATTTCTCGAAAAAATAATTTAGATTTGTTGGGAAAAAAATTATTGGTATTTTTTACAGGTCACTTTTTTCTGCCACACCCCCTTTATTTAATAAATTATTATAAACTTTATTAGTAAATTAGTTTAATATTTATTTAATAATATTTATTCATACAAATTTCAAAATTAAAAATCTTCTAATTTGGGGCTTTTCAGTTAAAAAAACAGAAAAGTAATTTTGGGAAATACATACAATAGATATTGAAAATAACACTATGAATAAGTTTTTAGTGTTTTCAAAAAAAGTATTGTATTTTGCGTGCAAAACACCGCACAACAAATAAGAACGACAAATTTCGGAAAAACTAGGCGAAAGTCATAAGCTTTTATTTGAATACGTTCAATTTTAGATAATTTGTCTGTAATTCGAGAAGTATTGAAACCAAAAAGCATTTTTTTCAGAATTGAAAGTCATAATATCGTTTTGCATATCTCATAATATCTAGCATATCGTATATCCATCTGATCTGAAACAAAAAAAACGTATATTCTATATATATATATATATATATATATATATATATATATATATATATATAAAAATATTG